>CM032775.1:5494638-5559638 GCA_019155195.1 Avicennia marina | reverse complement strand
GGGTCCAGGCATAGAGGACGAAAGAGCTGTCGATAGCCGCATTCAAATTGGCAACATCATCCCAGGGGAATTGTACCTTCAATCAAGCGAAAGCAAAAACCAGAGCAGTTCCAGCCATTCCATGAACTCTTCTGCCATCTCACTCAGGGAACTCAGGGCGAAGTATGATACCGCCAATTCAGCTCCTATTTTTTTGATTTAAGGTTCCGTAATCGCTATAAGAATTAAGGGAAGAGCGGAGGGCTTCTTTCACTTGACTTTTTCTAATCCCCGATTTCCATCGGAGGCAGAAAAGGTGAAGATACTAGGGTAGATTAGAACGTTTTCATGGTCCGTCGGTGCGCTCATTCCTCATTTCTTTGTACCGCCCAGAAGAGCACGAGAGAAAGGCGGATCCAATACCAAGACAACTATCGAGAAAGCAAGCAATCTCCACTGGAGCGGAAATAGCAATCAAAGTCACCGTCAACAGGCTCTCCAACTCTTTCGTACCGTTCGGAAACCTCTAAGTGGGCGTTCCTGAAGAAAGAGTTTCATAATGAATGCTCTTGTATAACTAAGAAAGCACTTCAAGTAAACCGCGCGGAGAGGGCGCGGGTCCTGTTCCCTCCTAGTGGTCTAGGCTCTCCCCACTCGGCAACATTGATTATGCAAGAACGAACAACGTAGCTAGGTACGAAGCCCTGCTTCTGAGAGTCAAACTAGCAGCGCAATACTAGTAAGTGAGAACAAGTAAAATTGGGCAGAGAAATGCTTCAATGATTGGAAAGATATTTGAATCACATCATTAGTTCCAAAATGTATTAAACATCTTCCCATTTTATTTTGCATTCAAATTGAGCATAGGCTTATCAGGATAAGGGAATTCCTATACAATACAGATGACATACCTAATAATCGCAAACCTTGAGAATATAAAGGGAAATTATACAGAGACAGAAAAATTCTCCCAAAAGTTAATCATATGAAAGTACTTGTGTAGCAACAAACTGAATTCTTCTATTCATTTTATATTTATAACTAAGTTACATTGAGGGAGACCTACCAGCATAATTTCAAGGGCTTTCGGCAACCCTATAATCCTTGGGAGACGTTGTGTACCTTGTAATAGTCATGATTAGAACATCAATCAATCGATAGAAATCATAAACTTCTCTGTTTAGACCTACTGACCAACTAACCAAATATTAAATAGCAGGCAGTCCTACCTCCTCCACCAGGAATAACTCCAAGTGTGAGTTCTGGCAGACCAAGTTGTATTTTTGGAGCAGCAATTCGTGCATGGCAAGCCTGCACAATATTTACAATTATGATGAAGTAAGAGTAAACTTTTACCCAGATATGAAGAACTAAGAGTGCACTTCAAACATTTTGAAGTAAATGTATAAAAGATTACAAACCAAAGCTAGTTCCAAGGCACCTCCAAGTGCAAGTCCCCCTATCGCAGCAACAGTAGGCTTCTTTGCATCTAGTGAAGACAACGTTGAGCAGCAAATAAATTCAAGAAAACTTCAACTGTAACATATCTTAAATTTGAAAAATGACAAATAATTGAATTTGGCAAGGACCTTCTATTAGATTGACCATGATATCAACAGATACATCAGGTAAGACAGAAATATCTCCTGCACGTAAACAGATTTGGTTTGTTTCATGTGGTATAGGCTCTAGCGTAGTAAAGTGAAATGCAAAATAGAAATGAAGGCATACCTGTTTTATGAACCATCTCAAACACGTTAATGTCAAATCCACCAGAGAATTTGCCACCATAACCTTTGAGTTGAGTGAACTTACAAAATCAGTTGCTACCGTATGAAACAGCAAGATATTCTCCACATTAAAAGACAAAGTATATCATCATGATCGTGGCAAGTAATCGAACTAATGGATAGACATCAAGGTTTTTAAAACCGGACCGGATCGGTCGGTTTGAGCGGAACCAGCCGGTTTTCCGGTCTGATTCCTCCATATGACCGGGGTATCTTTTGACCCAGCCAGAACGGTTCAAAGACCAGCCATGAACTGATAAAAATCGGATTTCAATATTTTTATTGATAAAAAATTTTAAAAAATAAAAATTTACATTTTTCAAAAATTAATAAATAAAAATATTTCTTTTAATTTTTCTTATGATTTCTAAGATTTTCACCTCTAAATAATTTATCAATATATAAATTAATAAACAAAAATGGAGATATACCGGTAAGAACAACTGCTTTAACCTCATCCCTAGTCATGGCCTCAGCAAACTTCTCCTTTAATCCATCAAAAACTAAAATAACAAAAAAAAAAAAAAGCAAAGGTCAAAACATATCAATTAAAATTCAGCGGCGTGACAAATGATCTTAAGCTTACTGTCATGGGAAAGGGCGTTGACTGGAGGGTTAGCGATGGTAACTATGGCAACGCCGTCGTTGCCGACCTCTATGGTGACTCTAGCCTGCTTCATCTTTTTTCTCTGGGATCAGAAAATAGACAGAAGAAAATGTTCCAGCTTCACTTGCTGGGTTTGTTTTCCGACTAGGCTTTAAATAATTATACTTGTATGAATTTCAGCACCATTTTAGGTAGATCAGAGTGTGGACGGGTGACAGGAAGGCGAGTGCGAAAGGACGCAATGATTGTGAAGCAATTTCGTTAGACAAATATGTTGAGTATTGTTGAAACGACCGGTAAAAAATGGTTTTGATGGAATAAAATAATATAATTTATTTAATATATATATAAAATATATAATAATAATTAAATAATATAATGATAATTTTAAAAAATAAATTAAAATAAATATAAATATATATATATAATATATATATATATATTGGTTTGATTTTAAATAAATATAATAATATAAAAATAATTGAGTGATAGTTGGTGCGAGAGTTGCCTTCCAAACATAACCTAAAAGCCTTTTGTGCGTTGATTTCAATAATCAAAGCTCACACTCAGTTCATGAAACACGTTGCCTCGTCTATCTGTCGAAACTTCCCTATATTTCGTGTGGCATCAATAATAACAGTAGTAATTTATGTTCGCGTAACTAAAATTTAAGGTGTAAATTATTAAATTTATAATTATATTTTTATTCACATTGTATAAATATCTTGAGATATATTGTATTTTTGCTTTGTTTTATGTTTAATAATTTAACAAATGCATACTTATGTTCGCATAATTATCAAAATATATATATATATATATATATACTTTTATTGATGTAATGAAGTAAAAAGTTAACGAAAAGAGAAATGAAAAGCAAAAAATGTAAAAGAAAAAAAAAAGAATACAAGTGCAATTAAAATGTAAATTTCTTGTATATTTTTTATGGTGATAATGGTGACCAAGGTAACAATAATAATGTCATTCAAATTTTAAAATTATATTACGAATTTAGAAAAATAAAAGAGAAAAATATAAATTAGAAATGAGATCCACATAAAAAGAAAGTAAATTAATCAAAATAAAATGAAATAAGAAAATATAAAGAAATGTATGGTTTATTTGAATAATTCAATTATATAACCAATATAGTAATTATAATATTGTGCATATTTAAATGTTTATTGAATACGAGAGCAAATACACTTAGGAGGTCATGTGTAGCATTGAATGAGCGAAAAGTCTCATGGCTTTAAATATTTACGGCCTGCCAATTTCTTGGTGTCTCTGGATTTACATTTAGGTTAGAAAAATAAAGACAAAGAAATTGTTCTACTGGAAGAACTTTTTCATTATTCGTTCCCTTGTGTTCCTTCCCCAATTTAACCTCTTCAGGATATTTTACATTAAAAAGCAGGGTTACTTTGTAATTGAATTTAGTGACAGAAAAAAATAAAGGCACTCAGCGATTCTTAGACAGTACAGATTTTAAAATTATATTAAAATTTCATAAAAATAAAAAAGAAAGACATAATTTAGAAATGACATAGATGATAAAAAGAAAATAAATTAATCACGAGAAAAAGAAAAAAAGAAAATGTAAAGACAATTATGGTCATTTTAATAATTTAATTTTTTAACCAAAATCTTATATAATATATAATAGGAACTCGGCCCATTTGTTTAAATTTACATAATTTGTCTCAATCTTAATTTTATTCAAATTTTGATTTCAATTGAAGATAGTTATGAGGATTATTTTTTTATATCTTTTATGAAAATGTGCACAGAAAATCGTAAACCGTATAAGAAATAATCATGGAGATTGGTAGTTGTAATTTAATGTCCCACGTCCAAAAGCCACCAAACTCAAATATTTCTTTAACAAATTGAACTTGGTTAACATAGAGAAGACCTTTGAAAAATCGTAAACTATGTTCTTATTGCTGCCGATCCATTAGATGATCAGGGCCAATGTTTCCTTTAGGTCCTGATCTTTAAGAGTCTCTTAAGATCATATCATTCCGCCCTGTTACTGCAGAGTTGTCATAAATTCTCCAATGTTTAGATCAAATACTACTCTTTTGAATTTTTTGGGGTAGTACATACACACCCCAATGCCTCACTCTTCCCTCAAGAATCCAACAATGAAGTACCAATGATGAATCATGCGGAAGGAAATTTGGACCGACGAAGGCCTCACTTGGTTTTTAATATGAAATTCTTTGGACTGAAAAAACTTTAACTCCCATAAAATATGAATAAATATATGATGTGAGAAATTTTAAGCTGCAAGTGCACAATTATCGCACAAGTAATATAAATAAAGAGTAAAGATTGTCATATTCTTAAGAGAGTTGTGTTCTTAAGTACACACAAAATACTTTATAAAATTAACAATTCATAATAATATTACAATTAGGCATATAATTAGAAATTCAAGAGCTAAATTATAAATAAGAATAAAAGCATGGAGGAGATCTTATTCTTAAGATTTTCTTGTCGATGAACCATTGGCCAGACACTCTAAAGGAATACCTTACTCCAAAACTTAGTCCTTGAATTCTTGATAATTTTGAGTCTTTAGGTCGATGAATTAAGAGTGGACTGCTTATGAAATGATTATCAGATTATTCTAGGATGCTTGTGTCATTATAAGATTTATTGTGGATGCCTTTGCATGCATAATCACTCCCTAGTTGTAATCTTTCTTCAAGACTTGTCTTCATTTCCAGACTAGCCCCATTAGTTGGTCTTCATTCTTTATTACTTCCCATTAATTCAGCTGTTTTGAATTGCCATTTTCCACTCATCACTTGCTTGGCCACCTAAGCAACTCAAGAGGTGCCAATTTTTACATGTTTGGTTTGTTAGTAACATGCTCTCTAATGACAATAGATTATGAAAGATATCGTTCGTAAATTTAACACTTTGACTAATTAATAAAATATTGATCTTTATTCATATCAATATTCTGGCAATCTTTCATGTATATAAATCTTGTATAGCGCAAAGTCATGTATGTGCCTATATAACTGTGTTAAAAAGTTTTATTTATAAAGGGTTATAAATATAAACATCAAGCTTCATAGTACACGGTCTCTAAAACATATTCTTGAATCACAGTTCTTTGAATGAACATTAGAAAATCATTATAACTTGCACATTGTTTGTTTATATCATAAGTGTCATACCATTCAATATGAGATACAAAGAACACATATGTGTAGACATGTTATTAGAGAATAAGTACTCGAACATTAGCTCAAGGAATAAAGCAGACACATGAAGTTTACTCTCTGCCGTTAATGTATTGCTTTGTGAATGTGTAAAATGTACGGGAGCCTTAAAATTAAGACAACATGATTATCTTGTACACAAGATAACCATATTGTATAAGCATTTTATCTTACTTTATCCTAACGTAGCGATATGCATGTCGATAACAACACGTCGAGCCATGACCCTATCTCAAATTAAGATAAATATTGGCCCTTAATAAACTAATGACACATTGACCATCATGTGTAAAAGACAACTATTTTATTTCAAGTTTAAGGTTTATGCACATTTAACATGATCGCGAAACAAAACATTGATAGTCAAGAGTAAACTTTACATGTTTGCTTCATTCTACAAGTCATTGTCCGAATGCTTATTCTTTAGTAATACATCCATACACATGTATTCTCAACATCTCATACTACATGGAATGACACTCATCATACAAATACAAAGTGTGTGAGTTATATTAACTCTCTAATACCCTTCAAAGTATCTATGACTCACAGAAAAAACTTTAGTGATTGCGTACTAAAATGGCCCCGTGTTTATATTCATAACCTTTTATAAACAAAGCCTTTTAACTCAATCACATTGGTACATGGAATATTTTACACCATTCAAGATATACAAGCATGATCAAACTTGATAGAATATTGATATAAATAAATTAATATTTTATTAATTAATGAGAAAGAACACATATACAATCATAATGTCGTCTAGTATCCCTCATTAACTAGTAGCATTAGAGGGCATATCATTACCAATCTCTTACTTGCACTCTAAGGCTGATAGTGTTAACACCAATTATTATGGTATCTAATATTCATCTTCTCAAGATGGTGATTCAACTGCATTTAAGTCATCAGCTTGGTAAGTGGGGCTACCACATTGTCTACTAACTATTTTCTACATGTCTACATTGCCCTTTCTATTGATTTCATGAATATGTGGCAATGCCTCTTTATATGTTTAGATTTTTTATGATATCAAGGTTCCTTCGCCTATGCCATCGCGGTGTTGTTGTCACAATAAAGTGGCAACAATCAATCTACATCTAGAACCACTTAAAATTCTATCACAAACTTCCTTATCAAAACAATCTATTTCACAGCATCACATGCTGCGATGTACTCAACTGCAATAATGGAGTCTGCAGTCATATATTCCTTATAACTCTTCCAACTAACTACCTCTTCATTAAGAGTGAATATGAATCTAGAGATAGACTTTGTATCATCCTCATCTAATTGGAAGTCAGAATTGGTGTATCTATCTACTTATTGATCACCATCTCTATATACAAGTACTATATCATTAGTTCTCAAATACTAAAGGATATACTTGATAGCATCTCAATACTCTCTATTATGATTCACCTAAAATCTACTCATAACACTTATGGCGTAGATGATGTCTAGCCTTGTACATAGCATTGCATATATCATGCTTCTTATAGCCAAAGCATATAACTTAAGAATGTAGCAAAACAAATTAAATCCCAACCTATTTCACTTTCGTCGCATAAAACCCATAAACATAAATTTCAAAATAGTTGCATAGATAACCTAGAAATATATCCAGTAGTTTTAGTTTATGATCCATAAGTCGCAATAAAGTGCTGGCCTCTAGTTTGTCCACATGAATAAGTCGTTGGTTATGGTTTCCTCTCCTACAATACCTTATGAATTCCTTTGTAAAATCCCACAATTCTAGTGCTTAGAGAATTTCTTGAGAAAATATTGATGAAAGTTAGCAAACTAATTTTCTTTCACATGCAAGTGATGAATAGTACCCGAGGGAATAGGGTCTAGGATGAACAATACTTGTCACTACTATTCACATGAAGAGTGTTTTCCTTTTAGAACTCTTCTAATAATTTGTTTTTAAGATACAATCCTATTTATATACTAAGATACTTAGTGCTAGTGGAATGGTCTCGTGAGCTTTCACATGGATTTTAAATTAATCTAAACTCAACTACCTTTAAATATTAATCTAATTAATCATTAAAGTCCATTTGAATTATTTCCTTCAATTTAATTAATTCCTATAATTAAGTTAAAGGCCTACTATATTTCCAATTAATAATCCCTATTATTAGCAAATATAATAGGTACAAAATAATTCTCTTAGGCTTTGTCTCTTTAATTTAGTTAATCCCATAATTAAATTAAAAGTTCATCATGTTTCTAATTAATAATTACATCACTAACAAATATAATAAGGAATAAATCATTTTAATTTGGTTTAATCTGATTGCAATCAAATTAAATCTACTATGGGACTTCTCAAGCCTCATTCACAAGTATTCTCAAGCCTTTGATTATCACTTGGCAAATACGTCAAGTCATCATCTTGTTCTTGTGTGTGACACTCTTTAAGTTCATCTTTAGCTGGTAATGAGTATAATTCAAAAGATATGGGTAACATATAATTTGTGTTCCATATAATAGTCCATCTAAGGTGAAATAAATAGATTACAATGAATCCTCTCGATTATGAATACCATGCGGTGTAGATATTTTATCTTATTTTGTCCCAACCTAGTGAGAGCTATGGGTTTAGTCAAATCCACAAATTCGGGCATATGGCCAATTGACGTTTTCTCATGAGACTAATGTTTCTATTGAAAACTCCTTTCTAATCACATACTACTTTAGCTAAGGATTTATGTTTTATAGAACATTAACCGTATAGGACAAACGCTTTACTCACTTACAAGAAGACAAATACCTTATTAAATGTACATATACTTCAATGCACACTCAGGCAATGACATTTTGGGTTTATAACCCTATGCCATTTCAGAATAGATATTAATTCATAATACCCTAATGGCACATTGACCATAATATGCACAAGACAATAATATTGTCTCAAGTCTAAAGTCCATGTGTACTTAACAAGATCATGAAGTAAGATATTAATAGCAAAGAGTAAACTTCATATGTCTATTTTATTCTATGAGTTATGTTCAAATGCTTATTCTCTAAAGACACATCCATACATCTATATTCTTTGTATTTCATACCAAATAGCATGGCATTCACTGTACAAATACAAGATATGAGAGTCATACTGACTCTCAATACCTTTTAGAATGTTTATGATTTGTGGACTGGTTTTTGTGATTGTACACTAAGGCTGCCTTATATTTATATTTATAACCCTTATGAATAAGATTTTTTAGCAGAATCACATGGGCACATGCAACGCTTTACGCTATTCAAGATTTATACGAATGAAAACATTATCAAAATATCGATAAAATAATTATTAATATGTTGTTAAATAATAATAATAACATTTACAACCAATATTTCTTAATGTATCCCTCATCAACAATTTGGAGTTGAAGGGAATATCACTAATACTTCAATGGTAGCAATTCACTCTTAGGGGCTTCCATATTGAACCTCTTTAGTATATCTTTTATGTACAAGGCTTAAGAGAGATCTATTAATCTTTTCATTCTATCTCTATAGACGCAAATGCATAAGATGTAGCCTATTTCTATGAAGTCTTCCATGAATAAGGGATCAGATAACCATGTCTTGATTGTGCTTAGCATTCTAACATCATTTTTGATCAATAGTATGTCATCTATATAATACATTAGGATTGTAATGGTACTCCCACTAACTTTTGTATAGACACGTGGCTCATCTTCGTTTTTGATAAAGCCAAATGATTTCACTAAACTATCAAAGTAAAGATTTGAACTCCTTACTACTTGTTTAAGGCCATGATAGACCTCTTAAAGGTACACACTTTATGAGATTCCTCTCGAACCTCAAAACCAAGTGGTTGCACCATATAAATGTCCCTCTCAAGCATTCGTTGAGGAAAACAGTCTTAACATCCATCTGCTAAATCTCATAATCTAAGTGGGTAGCTATCGAAAACAAGATCTGTATGGATTTAAATATAGCTACTGGGGAGAAGATTTCCATGTAGTCAATTCCCTCTCATTAGTTGTAGCCCTTTACTATAAGCCTGGCCTTATAGGTCTTTACCTTTCCAGTTGAACCAATCTTTCTTCTATGTACCCACTTACATCTAATGAGAATTATTCTCTCAGGTGAATGTACGAAGGTCCACACTTGTTTTGCATGTATAAAATTCATCTTCGATAACATATCCTTCAACCACTTGATGGAGTCCTTATCTACCATTACTTGATCAAGGCAGAAAGATCATCTCTATAATCATTATATTCCATTATGAACAACTATTGCTCGTTGTCTAGGACATACCATATCTCTTTGGTGCACGAGAGATTTTGCCCAATTGTCAATGGTTGTGTCACAGAAGTTTGTTCTTGAACAGGAACTTCTTTAAGCAATATCGTTCTACCCACACCACTTTCTTGAATGAATTCTTCTTTAAGAAAACATGCCTGATAGCTAATGACAATCTTATTGTTTTCAAGTAGATAAAACTTATATCTTATGGAGTCCCTAAGATATCCAACAAAGTGGCCTATAGCAGCCCTCATCTCTAACTTTTCTATCTTACTCTTCCTAAGATAAGTTAGATATCTCCAAACCATAATGTGCTTCAAGCTTGGCTTCCTCTTATTCCACATCTCATGTGGTGTTAAAGGAATAGACTTAAAGGGGATCCTATTCAAGATATAGGTGACTATCAGTAAAGTGTGTCCCCATAAAAAAAATGGGTAAATTGATGAAGTTCATTATAGATCAAACCATGTTTAATAGAGTTTGATTCCTTCACTCAATTACACCATTTAGTTGAAAAGTTGACAATAGTGTGAGTTGTGACATAATGTTATCCGTTTTAAGGAATTCCACAAACTCGGTACTCATGTACTCCCCACCATGATTCAATTGTAGTGTCTTTATATGCTTGCCAATTTATTTTCTACTTCAACCTTAAATTCTTTAAACTTTTCAAGAGATTCATGCTTGTACTTCTTTAAGTACATACATACAACATATCTAGAATAATCATCAATAAAGGTCATGAAGTAGTGAAAATCTCCCATTGCCATTTCATTAAATGGTCCACAAACATCAGTGTGGACTAGCTTCTACATTGACGTGGCTTGCTGGATGTGCCCATCAAATAGACTCCTAGCCACCTCAGATGTAAGGCTTGCAAGTTGGATAGGGCTCCTTTCCCAATAGGCCAATAAGCCTATCTTTCTCTAATATACCAATTCAAGCCTGTACAACATGGTGCCTAATCTAAGATGCCATAATTGCTTGGAATTTAGGCTATCCTTAGCTTGTTTGTTTGTGATGGCATTCAACATAGGCTTATCATTCATATTCAAGTAATACAAGTTATTTACTAATGAGGCGGATCTAACTAATTAATCACGATAATAAATTTGATACTTATTATATCTAAAAGAAAGTTAATAACTTTCTTTTACCATTAATGGAAGAGAGAATATTTTTTAGTCCATTTGGTAGCAAGATACAATCTTTTAAGCCCAAAATGTAACCCGATGATAACCCAATTGAGGTAGTGCCAATCAAAGTAGTTGCAACACTTACACCATCACCGATCTTAATCACCAGTTCTCACTTCTCAAGTGATCTACTCTTGACCAAATCTAAATTTAAAGTACAAATGTGGGAAGATGCACTCAAATCCAACATCTAAGGCGTAAAGAACACACTAATGGAATAAGATGTTTCACAAACATAAAGTTCCACACGTCTGGTGCCACATTCTAGGCAATTTAGGCACTTAGCGCAATTCCTCTTCCAATGTCCCTTCTTGTTGCACAAAAACTCTTTCCTTTGGCACCATGAGCACCAGATCTCATGCTCCTCCTACTAGCCTTAGAAATAGTGAGTTTTCTTCTCTTGGTCTTGCTCTCCTCAGTCTTACTAAACTAGCAGGCTTGACTCCTCAAGGACAACCCCTTTCCCTTACAATTGGATAACAATATCCAAGATATTATTGATGTTCTTAATAATGAGAAACCTTCTCAAATCTTAAAACCAGTCGACTATCTTGACTCTAGTCAACATCAAGATCTCAGTTATTAATGAAATAAAGAGGGTGTGCATTATTCTAGATAAAGGTAAACGATAGAAAATAGGCAAGACTTTGTAAGTGTAGTAGTAAAATGTGTTATTGTTATGATTATGAACTTTAAAGTAAAATGGCCTCTCACTAGATTTTTGAATTTTAGACTCCCTAAGGTAGAAAATAGAAATTTCATTGTTAAAATTTCCTTAATGGGTGATTGGGTTTATCATTGAACAAAACATCACACATATAGATTTTGGCATAATAGGCCTAATGTGTGGCAACTATTGCCAATGCATCTCATGTGAAGTCCAACTTTTCCTTCAGCCTATAGCCCAACAAAGCATCACACAAACAATTCTTAACATCAAGAGTCCACTTAAGTAACACCCATAACTAACAACTCGTTTGATTTGCAACCTCACCCATAGGCATTCGCTGTTAAGGTGAAATATCCTTTGAATATTAAATCTAATACACTTAAAGTCGTTAATGTGTAGTCCCAATGTGACCCCACAAATGTCACGAAATCGCATACTAAGGCCCTACTTAGAACTTTGTGCTTAGCGAAGAGCCATGAAAAAATAATTTTACCGTTACTCATATTGAATAAGGAAACTTTTGGTCTATGTAATTTTTGGTTTCACTTTACACATTATCCAATTTCATGTATTTCATACATCTATCACATATCCTATGCAGAAAAAAAAAATTACGTGGAGGATTATGAACTTTTAGATTTAATTTGAGTTAAGAATTGGATCGTACACACGCGCATTCAATCCTTTACTATTACATAGGAATTCCTTGAATGTCGTCTTTTGTCTTAGTCTTCCTAGCTTTTTATAGGCCCTATCACCTTATGGAACCTTGAATGACACTAACTCTTTGGTCTTTGCATGAGCACCAACTCCTTAATATCTTTTATGTTTACATATACACATGACATACTATAGAGAATCTCATTCTACATAATAATAATAATAACTTGTTCTCATGCCTCTACAACCCATGAAAAATAATTATATAACCATGACAATTAGTTTAAAAAGAAATAAATTCATCCACTGTTGGGTTTTAATAGATTTGAGGTTGAATTTTAAAATTTTAAACCATATATTAATAGCATACATATGTATAATTAAGAGAGTAGGACACATAAGTAATAGGTTCCATGGGCTTATAACATGAATCTTTAGTAATTTCTAGCCTATGGACCTTTTTTATTGTAAATCCTATTAATAATTGTAACACATACTTCTTAATTATTAATTTCTATTAATGATTAAGCTCTATATAGCCTTTTAATTATTAATCTCTATTAATAATTGAGGCCTAAAAGAATTATATCCTTCAACTTAATTAATCTCATTAATTAAATTGAAGGCTATCATGTTTCTAGTTAATAATCATATTGTTAACAAGCATGATAGGAGCCATATAGTTCCATTTGTGTCTTGTCTCTTTAATGAATCTCTATTAATTATCATGATAATATATTTGATCCAATCTAATAGTTAATAAATAAATCCTCAACGATACTTCTTAATACTTGTCCACAATACTTCTCAAGCCGTGTCATATCGCATAAATTTAACACTTGTCTCACATTCTAACTTTTTATGTGAAATTCTCTAGATTCATATTTAATTGGCAATGAGTACAACTTGAAGGATATGGGTAGGGCCTAACCTATGATCTATATTGTAGCCCAATTAAGACTAAGTAAGAAAGATCTCAATGAACTCTCCTTATTGTGAGTACTATGCCGTATAAAACTTTTGTTTAGCTTTGTCACAATCAAATGAGAGTTATAGATTTAATCAAACTCATAAAGTTGGTCTTATGACCAACCGATGTTACGTCATGAGATTAATGTTTCTATTGGAAACTCCTTTTCGATCACGCACTACCTTGACTAAGGGTTTCTATCTAATGGAACATCAACTGCACAAAACAAACACCTTCATCATTTCCAAGGGTACAAATCTGTTATTGAATGCACACATATTTCCATACACACACGATAAAATGGCATATTAGGCTCATGTCCCTATTTTATATCAGGGTAGATATTGGCCATTTTAACTTAATCACATGAGCACACACAATAATTTACACCATTCAAGATTTACATTCATGATCAAACTTGCCAGAATATTTATAAAAATAAATTAGTATTTTATAAATTTATGTGAAAGAATACAAATAAAATGATAATGTCCTTTAGTATCCCTCATTAATGATTGGCATTAGAGAGCATATCAATAACAACATCACACTTACAAAGTGTTCGACTTCTGGCCAAATCTTGATGTAGAGTACTAATACAAGATAAAGCACCAAAAACTAAAACATAAGAAGTAAAAAATATACCTATGCAACAAGATATTTTACAAATATAAAGTTCCTTACCTTCGAAGCCATTTTTTAGAAACTTAAGCTATTCAGTGCAGTTCCTCTTCTGGTGCCACCTTCTTGTTGTAGTGGAAACACTTTCCTTTTTCAACAGGAGTTTTGACATTCTTGATACTTCCACTCACCTTGGGAAACATAAGCTTCTTCTTTTTCTTGCACTCCTTAGTCTAACTTTAGGATCTAAACATAGCAAAAATCACCTTATTCCATTTTGCCTTCTTGGCAGTTTGTCCAGTCACTAGCTTATTAAAAAGCCTATCTAGTGTACACTCTGTATCATTAAGATGATAATTCATGATGAATTGTGAGAAAGAATCTACCATAGGATCAAATGCATGAGCAAATTAGCATCCATTATGAACTTTAGTGACTTAAGCCTCTTGATAAGTGAGATCATTTTAGGAACATACTCACTAACATCACCACCCTCTTTCATGCTAAATAACTGCTTTGATATCTTATATCTAGTAGTCCATCTTTGCTTACCATACAACTCTTGCAGGTGATATAGAATCTCCTAAACGCTTGCCATGTCCTTGTGGATCCTCTGGAGATTATTCATCATAATAGCCAACATGTAGCTTGTGATCCACATATTATCTTTTCCTATTTGTTATGGGTAGACCTCTCATTTGCACTAGCCATCTCCACAAGGGTGAGGTGTTGACCTCATAGCCAATGTGCTCCAGATTAAAAACAATTCTCAAATTTTGAAACCAATTAGCTTCATTAGGCTTAGTCAGTATGTTGGCCTCCATCAGTTTAATAAGAGGCATAGGCATTATTCGAGATGAATAAAGATTGCAGAATAAACAAATTTCATTAGTTTGGTTGTATAATGTGTTACCACTGGCTATTAACTTTAAATCAAATGGCTTCCTACTAGATTTTTTGAATCTTAAACGTTGTTGGGTAGAAAATGAAAATTTCATTAGCAAAATTTCTTAGTAGATGATTGGGGTTTTCGTTGAATATAACATACCTCACACATGCAAATCTTGGCACGTAAGGCCCAATGAGTGGCAACTCTTTCCAACACATCTCATGCATAATTCAATCTTTCACTTTGACCCATGGCCTAAAGAAACCTCACACATACAGTTTTTGGCATCACAGGTCCACTTAGGTCACACCCATTAATTGACAACTCACTAGATTTATAACCCTACGTGTGACCCTTTTAATTCTTAAGGTGAAGTATTCTTTCAATGTCACATCGGATGAACCTAAAGCCCTAAATGTGCTATTACAATGTAACCCTACCAATGTGATGACATCACACACTAAGACTAGAACTTAAAACTTCAAGCTCGGTCGAGAGCCACAAGGAAAAAATTCATCATTGCAACTTAATATTAAGTGAGGATATTTTTAGGCCATATATTTTATATCTCACTTTGCCAATTAATCCTTTGACTTACCTACAAAGCTCGACAACCATCCTTTGTTCCAACTGAGTGCGCACGTGGTGTCACTCTACATGAACTCACTAACTCCTTCGCATGCGCGACATCATTAACTTATGCTCCGAACACAAAATACAACTTAAGCATATCATATTGACGACAAATAGCGTAAAACTCTTCACCCAAGTGATGGTCCTAAAAGGAATATACACCCCATGATGCATGCGTTCTGTAGATCACTCCGCGACAGCATACCATTATTATGATCTCCCATATGTCCCTTGTGGCAATATGATCCTATGATGTACCCAACGTTCACCTCGTGATTTACATACTACTTGCAGCACTGCAAGTTACTCAACAATTTTTAATGGTGCAAGTTATGTCACCCTTTTAAGTTCCATCTAGGGTCCATTAATAAGGATGGATCTTATAAATTAAATGTTATATGCATGCACGATGACACGCACCCCATCAAATCCCAACTACAATCGTGTAAATCATTTGGAGTTACACAGTTGAAACTCACAACTTTTTTCACTCCATGAATTATCAATAGATCATGATTGGATGCTAAAGTAATTAAGTATAAATCATCCTCGAGTCCAAGCCTAGCACTCGTTGCAACATCAGGTGTCCAATTTGAATAGAAAATTCAACAATTAAAAGACCTACGAACGATTAATCCAAGAATGTTTGGAATAACTCGAATAGAAATACGAATCACAGGAATTGAGAAAGCACCCAAATTCAGGAGAAAACCAAAGAAAGAATTTTATTCATCGAAATATCAGAGAGTTCTTCTAATAAAAACAACCGAACCACCTATTTATAGTCCCAACCAGTGCTGAGGTACACTTAAAGAAATCGGGTATAACAATTGAACAGGCAATAAACAACCTTGGAAAAGAATCCTGTACAAACTAGGAAAGTAATATACGGAACATGCTGTTGTATTTAATAAAGATGTCGATCTGGGTATCTAAATCATAAAATAGAACACTACTAGGTCATTGGAGTAACTATCGCACTGGATGTGATTGATTGAGCTACACTCGTTGTAAATGCGGAAAGTATGCAATCTAGCCCACCAACAATCACTTAGAAGCTGCTCAGTCTGCCTAACTTGCACTTAATTGCAAACAAGCAAAGATCGATTGCAATATCCTCCTCACCATTTTATGTTTGTTATTTCGCACTAAATTAATCAGTGAGCGGCCTGTGGCTTCCAAATCCTCCCAAAATATCCAAAAGCCCTTTCAAACTCGTGGTTTAGGTTCTTCTGGGCTTCGCGGAGTTTATTGCCTTTGACTTACATACAAAGCTCGACAACCGTCCTTTGTTCCAACCGAGTGCGCACGTGGTGTCACTTTACATGAACTCACTAACTCCTTCGCATGTGCGACATCATTAACTTATGCTCCGAACACAAAATACAACTTAAGCATATCATATTGACGACAAATAGCATAAAACTCTTCACCTAAGTGATGGTCCTAAAAGGAATATACACCCCATGATGCATGCGTTCTATAGATCACTCCGCGACAGCATACCATTATTATGATCTCCCATATGTCCCTTGTGGCAATATGATCCTATGATGTACCCAACGTTCACCTCGTGATTTACATACTACTTGCAGCACTGCAAGTTACTCAACAATTTTTAATGGTGCAAGTTATGTCACCCTTTTAAGTTCCATCTAGGGTCCATTAATAAGGATGGATCTTATAAATTAAATGTTATATGCATGCACGATGACACGCACCCCATCAAATCCCAACTACAATCGTGTAAATCATTTGGAGTTACACAGTTGAAACTCACAACTTTTTTCACTCCATGAATTATCAATAGATCATGATTGGATGCTAAAGTAATTAAGTATAAATCATCCTCGAGTCCAAGCCTAGCACTCGTTGCAACATCAGGTGTCCAATTTGAATAGAAAATTCAACAATTAAAAGACCTACGAACGATTAATCCAAGAATGTTTGGAATAACTCGAATAGAAATACGAATCACAGGAATTGAGAAAGCACCCAAATTCAGGAGAAAACCAAAGAAAGAATTTTATTCATCGAAATATCAGAGAGTTCTTCTAATAAAAACAACCGAACCACCTATTTATAGTCCCAACCAGTGCTGAGGTACACTTAAAGAAATCGGGTATAACAGTTGAACAGGCAATAAACAACCTTGGAAAAGAATCCTATACAAACTAGGAAAGTAATATACGGAACATGCTGTTGTATTTAATAAAGATGTCGATCTGGGTATCTAAATCATAAAATAGAACACTACTAGGTCATTGGAGTAACTATCGCACTGGATGTGATTGATTGAGCTACACTTGTTGTAAATGCAGAAAGTATGCAATCTAGCCCACCAATAACCACTTAGAAGTTGCTCAGTCTGCCTAACTTGCACTTAATTGCAAACAAGCAAAGATCGATTGCAATATCCTCCTCACCATTATTTGTTTGTTATTTCGCCCTAAATTAATCAGTGAGCGGCCTGTGGCTTCCAAATCCTCCCAAAATATCCAAAAGCCCTTTCAAACTCGTGGTTTAGGTTCTTCTGGGCTTCGCGGAGTTTATTGCCTTTGACTTACATACAAAGCTCGACAACCGTCCTTTGTTCCAACCGAGTGCGCACGTGGTGTCACTTTACATGAACTCACTAACTCCTTCGCATGTGCGACATCATTAACTTATGCTCCGAACACAAAATACAACTTAAGCATATCATATTGACGACAAATAGCATAAAACTCTTCACCTAAGTGATGGTCCTAAAAGGAATATACACCCCAAGATGCATGCGTTCTGTAGATCACTCCGCGACAGCATATCATTATTATGTTCTCCCATATGTCCCTTGTGGCAATATGATCCTATGATGTACCCAACGTTCACCTCGTGATTTACATACTACTTGCAGCACTGCAAGTTACTCAACAATTTTTAATGGTGCAAGTTATGTCACCCTTTTAAGTTCCATCTAGGGTCCATTAATAAGGATGGATTTTATAAATTAAATGTTATATGCATGCACGATGACACGCACCCCATCAAATCCCAACTACAATCGTGTAAATCATTTGGAGTTACACAGTTGAAACTCACAACTTATTTCACTCCATGAATTATCAATAGATCATTATTGTATGCTAAAGTAATTAAGTATAAATCATCCTCGAGTCCAAGCCTAGCACTCGTTGCAACATCAGGTGTCCAATTTGAATAGAAAATTCAACAATTAAAAGACTTATGAACGATTAATCCAAGAATGTTTGGAATAACTCGAATAGAAATACGAATCACAGGAATTGAGAAAGCACCCAAATTCAGGAGAAAACCGAAGAAAGAATTTTATTCATCGAAATATCAGAGAGTTCTTCTAATAAAAACAACCGAACCACCTATTTATAGTCCCAACCAGTGCTGAGGTACACTTAAAGAAATCGGGTATAATAGTTGAACAGGCAATAAACAACCTTGGAAAAGAATCCTATACAAACTAGGAAAGTAATATACGGAACATGCTGTTGTATTTAATAAAGATGTCGATCTGGGTATCTAAATCATAAAATAGAACACTACTAGGTCATTGGAGTAACTATCGCACTGGATGCGATTGATTGAGCTACACTCGTTGTAAATGCGGAAAGTATGCAATCTAGCCCACCAACAATCACTTAAAAGCTGGTCAGTCTGCCTAACTTGCACTTAATTGCAAACAAGCAAAGATCGAGTGCAATATCCTCCTCACCTTTATTTGTTTGTTATTTCGCACTAAATTAATCAGTGAGCGGCCTGTGGCTTCCAAATCCTCCCAAAATACACAAAAGCCCTTTCAAACTCGTGGTTTAGGTTCTTCTAATAAAAACAACCAGTGCTTAGGTACACTTAAAGAAATCGGGTATAACAGTTGAACAGGGAATAAACAGCCTTGGAAAAGAATCTTATACAAACTAGGAAAGTAATATACGGAATAAAGATGTCGATATAGGTATCTAAATCATAAAATAGAACACTACTAGGTCATTGGAGTAACTATCGCACTGGATGTGATTGATTGAGCTACACTCGTTGTAAATGCAGAAAGTATGCAACCTAGCCCACCAATAATCACTTAGAAGTTGCTCAGTCTGCCTAACTGGCACTTAATTGCAAACAAGCAAAGATCGATTGCAATATCCTCCTCACCATTATTTGTTTGTTATTTCGCACTAAATTAATCAGTCAACGGCCTGTGGCTTCCAAATCCTCCCAAAATATCCAAAACCCGTTTCAAACTCGTGATCTAGGTTCTTCTGGGCTTCGCGGAGTTTATTGCCTTTGACTTACATACAGAGCTCGACAACCGTCCTTTGTTCCAACCGAGTGCGCACGTGGTGTCACTTTACATGAACTCACTAACTCCTTCGCATGTGCGACATCATTAACTTAGGCTCCGAACACAAAATACAACTTAAGTATGTCATATTGAGGACAAATAGCATAAAACTCACTCAAGTGATGGTCGAAAAAGGAATACACCCCATGATGCATGCGTTTTGTAGATCACTCCGCGACAGCATATCATTATTATGATCTCCCATATGTCCCTTGTGGCAATATGATCCTATGATGTACCCTACGTTCTCCTCATGATTTACATACTACTTGCAGCACTGCAAGTTACTCAACAATTTTTAATGGTGCAAGTTATCTCTCCCTTTGAAGTTACATTTAGGATAGATAAATAAGGATGGATTTTGTAAATGTTATTTGCGTGGATGATGACATGCACCCCATCAAATCCCAACTATTTATAGTCCCAACCAGTGCTGAGGTATACTTAAAGAAATCGGGTATAACAGTTGAAGAGGGAATAAACAACCTTGGAAAAGAATCCTATACAAACTAGGAAAGTAATATACAGAACATGCTGTTGTATTTAATAAAGATGTCGATCTGGGTATCTAAATCATAAAATAGAACACTACTAGGTCATTGGAGTAACTATCGCACTGGATGTGATTGATTGAGCTACACTCGTTGTAAATGCGGAAAGTATGCAATCTAGCCCACCAACAATCACTTAGAAGTTGCTCAGTCTGCCTAACTTGCACTTAATTGCAAACAAGCAAAGATCGACTGCAATATCCTCCTCACCATTATTTGTTTGTTATTTCGCATTAAATTAATCAGTGAGCTGCCTGTGGCTTCCAAATCCTCTCAAAATATCCAAAAGCCCTTTCAAACTCGTGGTTTAGGTTCTTCTGGGCTTCGCGGAGTTTATTGCCTTTGACTTATATACAGAGCTCGACAACCGTCCTTTGCTCCAACCGAGTGCCCACGTGGTGTCACTTTACATGAACTCACTAACTCCTTCGCATGTGCGACATCATTAACTTATGCTCCGAACACAAAATACAACTTAAGTATGTCATATTGAGGACAAATAGCATAAAACTCACTCAAGTGATGGTCGGAAAAGGAATACACCCCATGATGCATGCGTTTTGTAGATCACTCCGCGACAGCATATCGTTATTATGATCTCCCATATGTCCCTTGTGGCAATATGATCCTATGATGTACCCTACGTTCTCCTCATGATTTACATACTACTTGCAGCACTGCAAGTTACTCAACAATTTTTAATGGTGCAAGTTATCTCTCCCTTTGAAGTTACATTTAGGATAGATAAATAAGGATGGATTTTGTAAATGTTATTTCCGTGGATGATGACACGCACCCCATCAAATCCCAACTATTTATAGTCCCAACCAGTGCTGAGGTATACTTAAAGAAATCGGGTATAACAGTTGAAGAGGGAATAAACAACCTTGGAAAAGAATCCTATGCAAACTAGGAAAGTAATATATGGAACATGCTGTTGTATTTAATAAAGATGTCGATCTGGGTATCTAAATCATAAAATAGAACACTACTAGGTCATTGGAGTAACTATCGCACTGGATGTGATTGATTGAGCTACACTCGTTGTAAATGCGGAAAGTATGCAATCTAGCCCACCAACAATCACTTAGAAGTTGCTCAGTCTGCCTAACTTGCACTTAATTGCAAACAAGCAAAGATCGACTGCAATATCCTCCTCACCATTATTTGTTTGTTATTTCGCATTAAATTAATCAGTGAGCTGCCTGTGGCTTCCAAATCCTCTCAAAATATCCAAAAGCCCTTTCAAACTCGTGGTTTAGGTTCTTCTGGGCTTCGCGGAGTTTATTGCCTTTGACTTACATACAGAGCTCGACAACCGTCCTTTGCTCCAACCGAGTGCCCACGTGGTGTCACTTTACATGAACTCACTAACTCCTTCGCATGTGCGACATCATTAACTTAGGCTCCGAACACAAAATACAACTTAAGTATATCATATTGAGGACAAATAGCATAAAACTCACTCAAGTGATGGTCATAAAAGGAATACACCCCATGATGCATGCGTTCTGTAGATCACTCCGTGGCTGCATATCATTATTATGATCTCCCATATATCACTTGTGGTTTTATGATCTTATGATATACCCTATTGTTACCTCATGATTTACATGTAACTTCGAATACCTCAAGTTACTCAACAATTTTTAATGTTGCAAGTTATCACCCTTTTAAGTTCCATTTAGGTTCCTTAAATAGAGATGGATTTTATAAAGTGTTTATTAAATGTTATATGCATGCATGATGGCATGCAACCCATCAAATCCCAACTACAATCATGTAAATCATTTGGAGTAACACAGTTGAAACTCACCACTTTGTTCACTCCATTAATTATCGGTAGATCGTAATTGGAAGCTAAACTAATTAAGTATAAATCATTCTTAAGTCCATGCCTACCACTCAATGCAACATCAAGTATCTAATTTAAATAGAAAATTCAACACTTAAAAGACCTACAGACGATTAGTCTAAGAAATGCTTGGAATAACTAGATTTGAAATTTGAATCACAAGAATTGAGAAAGCGCCCAAATTGAAGAGAATACCATAACAAGAATTTTATTCATGGAAATAACAAAGAGTTCTTCTAATAAAAACAACCAAACCACCTATTTATAGTCCTAACTATGGCTGAAACACGCTAAAAAAAATCGTGTATAGGAGTTCAAAAGGGAATAAACAACCTTGGAAAAGAATTCCACACAAACTAGGAAAGTAAGCTATGGAACATGCTGTTGTGTTCAGTAAAGATGTCGACCTAGGTATCCAAATCATGAAAATAGAACACTGCTAGGTCATTGGAATAACAATCGCACTGGATGTGATTGATTGAGCTACTCACTATCGTAAAGGTAGAAAGTACACAATCTAGCCCACTAATAATCACTTAGAAGTTGCTCAACCCACCTTACTTGCGCACAATTGGAAATAAGTTGAGATCGAATGCAATATCATTCTTACCATTGTTTCTTTGTTCTTTCGCCCTAAATTAATCTGTGAGCTGCACTTTAGCTTCCAAAACCTCTGACAACCTCGAAAAGCCCTTTCAAACTCATGGTTAAGGTTCTTCTGGGCTTTGTGGAGTTCATTGTCTTTGCCTTGCGTCCAAAGCTCAACAACCATCCCTTGTTCCAACCCAGTGCGCACGTAGTGTCACATACATGAACTCACTAACTCCTTTGCACGTAGGGCATCATTAACTTAAGTTAGAAACAGAGAATACACCTTAAGTATATCATATTGAGGACAAATAGCAAAAAACGCACTCAAGTAAGGGTCATAAAAGGGATAAACCCCATGATGCATGCGTTCAGTAGATGACACCACTACTGCATACCATTATTATGATCTCCCATATGTCACTTGTAGCTATATGATTCTATGATGTACCCTATGTTTACCTCATGATTTACATGCAACTTCCAATACCTCAAGTTCACTACATTAATTATCAATAACAAAGAGTTCTTCTAATAAAAACAACCAAACCACCTATTTATAGTCCTAACTAGAGCTGAAACATGCTAAAAAAAAGTGTGTATAAGAGTTCAAAAGGGAATAAACAACCTTGGAAAAGAATTCCGCATGAACTAGAAAAGTAATCTACGGAACATGCTTGGGGCTATATGATCCTATGATTCACGTGCAACTTCCAATACCTCAAGTTACTCAACAATTTTTAATGTTGCAAGTTATCACCCTTTTAAGTTCCATAAATAAGGATGGATTTTATAAAGTGTTTATGAAATGTTATATGCATGCATGATGACATGCACCCCATCAAATCCCAACTACAATCATGTAAATCATCTGGAGTTACACTGTTGAAACTCACAACTTTGTTCACTCCATTAATTATCGATGGATCATGATTGGATGCCAAACTAATTAAGTATAAATCATCCTTAAGTCCAAGCCTAGCACTCAATGCAACATCAAGTTTCTAATTTGAATAAAAAATTCAATAATTAAAAGACCTATGAACGATTATTCCAGGAAATGCTGGAGATAACTCGAATTGAAATTTGAATCACAAGAATTGACAAAGTTCCGAAATTCAAGAGAAAAGCAAAAAAAGATTTTTGTTCATCGAAATAGCAGAGTGTTCTTTTAATAAAAACAACCAAAACACCTATTTATAATCCTAACTATGGCTGCAACATGCCAAAAAAAATCATGTATGAGAATTCAAAAGGGAATAAACAACTTTGGAAAAGAATCCCACACAAACTAGGACAGTAATCAACGGAACATGCTGTTGTGTTCAATAAAGATGTCGACCTAGGTATCCAAATCATAAAAATAGGACACTGCTAGGTCATCGGAACAACAATCGCACTGGATCTGATTGATAGAGCTACTCACTATCGTAAATGCAGAAAGTATGCAATCTAGCCCACCAATAATCGCTTAGAAGTTTCTTGATCTGCCTAACTTGCACTCAATTGGAAATAAGTTGAGATCGATTGCAATATCGTTCTTACCATTATTTCTTTGTTGATTCGCTCTAAATTAATCTGTGAGCCACTCTTTAGCTTCCAAAACCTTTCAAAACATCAAAAAGCCCTTTGAAACTCGTGGTTAAGGTTCTTTTGGGCTTTGTGTAGTTCATTGTCTTTGACTTGTGTCCAAAGCTCGATAACCACCCTTTGTTTCAACCCAGTGCGCATGTGGTGTCACTTTACATGAACTCACTAATTCCTTTGCACATAGGGCATCATTAACTTAAGTTAGAAACACAAAATACAACTTAAGTATATCATATTGAGGACAAATAGCAAAAACCTCACTCAAGTGATGGTCATAAAGGGATAAACACCATGATGCATGCGTTTAGTAGATGACACCACTACTGCATACCATTATTATGATCTCCCATATGTCACTTGTGGCTGTATGATTCCTATGATATACCCTATGTTTACCTCATGATTCACGTGCAACTTCCAATACCTCAAGTTACTGAACAATCTTTAATATTGCAAGTTATCACCGTTTTAAGTTCCATTTAGGTTCCTTAAATAGAGACGGATTTTATAAAGTGTTTATTAAATGTTATATGCATGCATGATGACATGCACCCCATCAAATTCCAACTACACTCATGTAAATCATTTGGAGTAACATAGTTGAAACTCACAACTTTGTTCACTCCATTAATTATCAATAGATCATGATTGGATGCTAAACTAATTAAGTATAAATCATTCTTCAGTCCAGGCCTAGCACTCAATGCAACATCAAGTATCTAATTCGAAAAGAAAATTCAACAATTAAAAGACCTATGAACTATTACTCCAAGAAATGCTCGGAATAACTCGATTTGAAATTTGAATCACAAGAATTGAGAAAGCAACCAAATTCAACAGTATACCAAAAGCAGAATTTTATTCATCGAAATAACAAAGAGTTCTTCTAATAAAATCAAACAAACCACCTACTTATAGTCCTAACTAGTGCTGAAACTTGCTACAACAAATTGTGTATAGGAGTTCAAAAGGGAATAAACAACCTTGGAAAAGAATTCCACACAAACTAGGAAAGCAATCTACGGAACATGCTATGTTTTCAATAAAGATGTTGACCTAAGTATCCAAATCATAAAAATAGAACACTGCTAGGTTATTGGAATAACAATCGCACTGGATGTGATTGATTGAGCTACTCTCTATCATAAATGCAGAAAGTATGCAATCTAGCCCACCAATAATCGATCAGAATCTCCTTGATCTGCCAACCTTGCACTCACTCAATTGGAAGTAAGTTGAGATCGATTGCAATATCGTTCTTACCATCATTTCTTTGTAGATTCGCTCTAAATTAATCTGTGAGTTGCTCTTTAGCTTCCAAAACCTCGAAAAGCCCATTGAAACTCATGGTTAAGGTTCTTTTGGGCTTTGTGGAGTTCATTGTCTTTGACTTGCATCCAAGCTCGACAACCATCCTTTGTTCCAACCCAGTGCGCACGTGGTGTTACTTTACATGAACTCACTAACTCCTTTGCACATAGGGCATCATTAACTTAAGTTAGAAACACAAAATACAACTTAAGTATATCATATTGAGGACAAATAGCAAAAAGGTCACTCAAGTGATGGTCATAAAAGGGATAAACCCCATGATGCATGCGTTCAATAGATGACACCACTACTGCATACCATTGTTATGATCTCCCATATGTCACTTGTGGCTATATGACTCTATGATGTACCCTATGTTTACCTCATGATTCATGGGCAACTTCCAATACCTAAAATTACTCAACAATTTTTAATATTGCAAGTTATCACAGCATTTTAAGTTCCATTTAGGTTCCTTAAATAGAGATGGATTTTATAAAGTGTTCATTAAAAGTTATATGCAAGCATGATAACATGCACCCCATCAAATCCCAACTACAATCATGTAAATCATCTGGAGTAGCAGAGTTGAAACTCACAACTTTGTTCACTTCTTTAATTATCAATAGATCATGATTGGATGCTAAACTAAGTAAGTATAAATCATTCTTGAGTCCAGGCCTAGAACTCAATGCATCTTCCAATACCTCAAGTTACTTAACAATTTTTAATGTTGCAAGTTATCACCGTTTTAAGTTCCATTTAGGTTCCTTAAATAGAAATGGATTTATAAAGTGTTTATTAAATGTTATATGCATGCATGATGACGTGCACCCCACCAAATCCCAACCACAATCATGTAAATCATTTGGAGTTAGGTAGTTGAAACTCACAACTTTGTTCACTCCATCAATTATCAATAGATCATGATTGGATGCTAAACTAATTAAGTATAAATCGTTCTTATGTCCATGCCTAGCACTCAATGCAACATCAAGTATCTAATTTGAATAGAAATACAACAATTAAAAGACCTATGAATGATTAATCCAAGAAATGCTTTAAATAACTCGATTTTAAATTTGAATCACAAGAATTGAGAAAGCACCCGCATTTAAGAGAATACCAAGAAAAGAATTTTATTCATCGAAATAACAAAGAGTTCTTCTAATAAAATCAACCAAACCGCCTATTTATAGTCCTAACTAGGGCTTAAACATGCTAAAAAAAATCGTGTATAGGAGTTCAAAAGGGAATAAACAACCTTGGAAAAGAATTCCACACGAACAAGGAAAGTAATCTACGGAACATGCTGTTGTGTTCAATAAAGATGCCGACCTAGGTATCCATATCGTAAAAATAGAACACTGCTAGGTCATCAGAATAACAATCGCACCGGATGTGATTGATTGAGCTACTCACTATCGTAAATGTGGAAAGTATGCAATCTGGCCCACCAATAAGTGCTCAGAAACTGCTCGATCTGCCTAACTTGCACTCAGTCGGAAATAAGTTGAGGTCGATTGCAATATCGTTCTTACCATTATTTCTTTGTTGTTTCACTCTAAATTAATAATTTGTGAGCTGCTCTTTAGGTTCCAAAACCTATCAAAACATTGAAAAGCCCTTTGAAACTCGTGGTTAAGGTTCTTCTGGGCTTTATGGAGTTCATAGTCTTTGACCTGCATCCAAAGCTCGACAACCATCCTTTGTTCTAACCTAGTGCACACGTGGTGTCCCTTTACATGAACTCACTAACTCCTTTGCTCGTAGGACATCATTAACTTAAGATAGAAATACAAAATACAACTTAAGTGTATCTTATTGAGGACAAATAGCAAAAAGCCAACTCAAGTGATGATCATAAAAGGAATACACCCCATGATGCATGCGTTCAGTAGATGACACCACTACTGCCTACCATTATTATGATCTCCCATATGTCACTTGTGGTTATATGATTCAATGATATACCCCATGTTTACCACGTGATTCACATGCATCTTCCAATACCTCAAGTTACTCAACAATTTTTAAGTTCCATTTAGGTTCCTTAAATATAGATGGATTTTATAAAGTGTTTATTAAATGTTATATGCATGCATGATGACGTGCACCCCATCAAATCCCAACCACAATCATGTAAATCATCTGGAGTAACACAGTTGAAACTCACAACTTTGTTCACTCCATTAATTATCAATAGATCATGATTGGATGCTAAACTAATTAAGTAAAAATCATTCTTCAGTCCAGGCCTAGCACTCAATGCAATGTATCAAGCATCTAATTCGAATAGAAAATTCAACAATTAAAAGATCTATGAATGATTAATCCAAGAAATTCTTGGAATAACTCAGTTTGAAATTTGAATCACAAGAATTGAGAAAGCACCCAAATTCGAGAGACTACCAAAAAAAGAATTTTATTCATTGAAATAACAAAGAGTTCTTCTAATAAAATCAACCAAACCGCCTATTTATAGTCCTAACTAGGGCTGAAACATGCTATAAAAAATCGTGTGTAGGAGTTCAAAAGGGAATAAACAACCTTGGAAAAGAATTCCACACAAACAAGGAAAGTAATCTACGGAACATACTGTTGTGTTCAATAAAGATGTCGACCTAGTTATCCAAATCCTAAAAATAGAACACTGCTAGGTCATTGGAACAACATTCGCACTGGATGTGCTTGATTGAGCTACTCACTATCGTAAATGCAGAAAGCATGTAATCTAGCCCACCAATAAGCACTCAGAACCTGCTCGATCTGCCTAACTTGCACTCAATCGGAAATAAGTTGAGGTCAACTTCAATATCATTCTTACCATTATTTCTTTGTTGATTCACCCTAAATTAATCTGTGAGCTGCACTTTAGCTTCCATAACCACTCAAAACTTCGAAAAGCCCTTTGAGACTCATGGTTAAAGTTCTTCTGGGCCTCGTGCAGTTCATTGTCTTTGAATTGCATCCAAACCTTGACAACCATTGTTTTTTCCAACCCAGTACACACGTGGTGTCATTTTACATGAACTCACCAACTTCTTTGCACGTAGGACATCATTAACTTAAGTTAGAAACATAAAATACAACTTAAGTATATGATATTGAGGATAAATAGCATAAAACTCACTGAAGTGATGGTCATAAAAGGAATACACCCCTTGATGCATGCGTTCGGTAGATGACACTACTGCAGACCATTATTATGATCTCCCATATGTCGTTGTGGCTACGTGATCCTATGATGTACTCCATATTTACCTCATGATTTACATGCAACTTCCAATACCTCAAGTTACTCGACAATTTTTATTGTTGCAAGTTACACAGTTGAAACTCACAAGTTTGTTCACACCATTAATTATCAATAGATCATGGTTGGATCCTAAACTAATTAAGTATAAATCATCCTTGAGTCCAAGCTTAGCACTCAATGCAACATCAAGTATCTAATTTGAATAGAAAATTCAACAATTAAAAGGCCTATGAACGATAAATCCAAGAAATGCTTGGAATAACTCGGTTTGAAATTTAAATCACAAGAATTGAGAAAGCAGCCAAATTAAAGAGAAAACCAAAGAAAGAATTTTATTCATCGGAATAGCAAAGAGTTCTTCTAATAAAACAACCAAACCTCCTATTTATAGTTCTAACTAAGGCTGAAACATGCTATAAAAATTGTGTATAAGAGTTCAAAAGCGAATAAACTCACTAAGTATAAAACAACCAGTGCATACGTGGTGTCACTTTACATGAACTCACTAAGTCCTTTGTACGAAGGACATCATTAACTTAAGCTAGAAACATAAAATACAACTTAAGTATATCATATTGAGGACAAATAACGTAAAACTCACTTAGGTGATGATCATAAAAGGAATACACCCGATGATTCATGCATTTAGTAGATGACACCACTATTGCATTCCATTATTATGATCTCCCATATGTCACTTGTGGCTATATGATCCGATGAAGTACCCTATGTTTACCTCATGATTTGCATGCAACTTCCATTACCTCAAGTTACTCAATAATTTTTAATCTTGCAAGTTATCACCCTTTTAAGTTCCATTTAGGTTCCACAAATAAGGATGGATTTTATAAAGTGTTTATTAAATGTTATATGCATGCATGGTGACATGCACCCCTTCAAATCCCAACTACAATCATGTAAATCATCTAGAGTTACACAGTTGAAACTCATAACTTTGTTCACTTAATTAATTATCAATAGATGATGATTGGATTCTAAACTAATTAAGTATAAATCATCCTTGAGTCCAAGCTAAGCACTCAATGCAACATCAAGTATCTAATTTGATTAGAAAACTCAACATTTAAAAGACCTATGAACGATAAATCTAAGAAATGCTTGGAATAGCTAGAGTTAAAATTTGAATCACAAGAATTGAGAATGCACCCAAATTCAAGAGAAAACCAAAGAAAGAATTTTTTTAATTAAAATAGCAAAGAGTTCTTCTAATAAAATAACCAAACCACCTATTCATAGTCCTAATTAGGGCTGAAACATGCTAAAAAAATCATGTATAAGAGTTCAAAAGGACATAAACAACTTTGGAAAAGAATCCCATACAAAATAAGAAAATAATCTATGGAACATGCTGTTGTATTCAAGAAAGATGTCGGCCTAGGTATCCAAATCGTAAAAATAGAAGACTGCTAGGTCATTGGAACAACAATTGCACTGGATGTGATTGAGTGAGCTACTCACTATCATAAATGTAGAAAGTATGCAATCTAGCCCACCAATAATCACTCAGATGTTGCTCGATCTGCCTAACTTGCACTTAATTGTAAATTAGCTAAGATCGATTGCAATATCATTCTTACCGTTATTTCTTTGTTGTTTCACTCTAAATTAATCTGTGAGCTGCTCTTTAGCTTCCAAAACCTCTCAAAACATCTAAAAGCCCTTTGTAACTCATGGTTAAGGTTCTTCTAGGCTTTGTGGAGTTCATTGTCTTTTACTTGCATCCAAAGCTTGACAACCATCCTGTGTTCCAACCCAGTGCACACGTGGTGTCACTTTACATGAACTCACTAACTCCTTTGCACATAGGACATCATTAACTTAAGCTAGAAACACAAAATACAACTTAAGTATATCATATTGAGGACAAATAGCATAAAACTCACTCAAGTGATGATCATAAAAGGAATACATCCCATGATTCATGCATTCAGTAGATGACACCACTACTGCATACCATTATTATGATCTCTCACATGTCACTTGTGGCTATATGATCCTATGATGTACCCTATGTTTACCTCATGATTTACATGCAACTTCCAATACCTCAAGTTACTCAACAAATTTTAATGTCGCAAGTTATCACCTTTTTAAGTTCCATTTAGGTTCCATAAATAAGGATGGATTTTATAAAGTGTTTATTAAATGTTATATGCATGCATGGTCCCAACTACAATCATGTAAATCATCTGGAGTTACACAGTTGAAGCCATGACTTTGTTCACTCCATTAATTATCAGTAGATCATGATTGGATGCTAAACTAATTAAGTAAGTACAAGACAACGTACTATGTGATGTGGTACCTATGCAAGCGAGTCATATCTTATTGGGAAGGCTAGGGTAATTCGATCAACATGTGGTTCCATGGCAAGGAGAAGAAGTACACATTCTATTAGAACAACACGAAGGTGATACTTGTACCACTTACACTGAAGGAGGTGGAGGAAGATCAGCACTACCTATAACAACCATATGAGCTAGACATGGAGAAGACAAAAAAGAGAGAGAAAGTGGGAAAGAATTAGAGAGTGTACGAGTAGGGAAAAAGAGAGAGTAAGAAGAAAAAGAGGGGAGAGAAAGAAGAGAAAAGGAGTATATGTTGGCGAAGATGAGAGATGTGAGAGTAGTTATAGGAAGTGTGCAAAAGGTTATATTACTTTATACAAAGAAATTTATTTAAGGAAGAGGTCATATCTTCTTTCCCCAAAAGTGTTGTGTCTATTTTGCAGGGGTTTTAGGATATTCTTCTAGAGGAGTTGTCGAGTAGATTGCCGCTAATCAAAAGGACTGAGCATTAAGTCGACTTCGATCCTAGAGCAACCATTACCAATCGGCATACCAAACAAATCTACAAGAGACTAAGGAGATTTGGTGGTAAGTAGAAGAGTTGATTAGCAAAGGAGAGGTCAAAGAAAGTATGAGTCCTTGTGCAATACCTGGATTGCTAGTACCAAAGAAGGATGGGTCTTGGCTGATGTGCATAGATTGTCGCACTATAAATGCTAAATGGTAAAGTATCGTCATCTCATTCCTAGGTTATATGATATGCTTGATGAATTTATCATCAAATCTACATGAAAGAGGGGGATGAGTGGAAAACAACCTTTAGAACAAAATATAGGTTGCATGAGTAGTTAGTAATGGCATTTAGCTTATGAATCATGTTTCATGTGCTTTCATAGGTAGATTTGTTGTAGTGTACTTTGATGGCATTCTTGTATATAGTAAATCTATTGAGGAGTGTGTTAGACACAGTAGGGAAGCACTTGGAGCCTTGCAAATGGAAAAGTTGTATGTTAACCTAAAGAAGTATACATTTTGTGTGGATCATTGCATATTTCTTAACTATGTTGTAAGTGCGTAAGGAAGTCGAGTGGATGAGAATAAGGGTGAGGCAATACGAGAATAGCCAACACTTGAGACTGTAATTGAGGTGAGGAGTTTCCATGGTCTTGCAAGCTTCTACAAGAGGTTCGGACAAGACTTCAACACAATCACTGGTGCATGCGCATAACATTTAATTTATAAAATCCATCCTTATTAATGGACCCTAAATGGAACTTAAAAGGGCGAGACAAGTTGAACCATTAATAATTGTTGAGTAACTTGCAGTGCTGCAAGTAGTATGTAAATCACGAGGTGAACGTAGGGTGCATCATAGGATCATATTGCCACAAGGGACATATGGGAGATCATAATTGTGATCTCCAGAACGCATGCATCATGGGGTGTATTCCTTTTATGACCATCACTTGAGTGAGTTTTATGCTGTTTGTCCACAACATGATATACTTAAGTTGTATTTTGTGTTTGGAGCTTAAGTTAATGATGTCGCACGATCGAAGGAGTTAGTGAGTTCATGTAGAGTGACACCGCGTGTGCACTCGGTTGGAACAAAGGATGGTTGTGGAGCTTCGTATGTAAGTCAAAGGCAATAAACTCCGCGAAGCACAGAAGAACCTAAACCACGAGTTTGAAAGGGCTTTCGGAGATTTTGAGAGGATTTGGAAGCCAATCGATCTTTGCTTATTCACAATTAAGTGCAAGTTAGGCAGATTGAGCAACTTCTAAGTGATTATTGGTGGGCTAGATTGCATGCATTTACAACGAGTGTAGCTCAATCAATCACATCCAGTGCGACAGTTATTCCAATGACCTAGCAGTGTTCTATTTATGGTTAGGATACCTGGATCGACATCTTCATTAAATACAACTGCATGCTCCGTATATTACTCTCCTAGTTTGTATAGGATTCTTTTCCAAAGTTTTCAACTGTTATACCCGATTTTTTTTTAGTGTACCTCAGCACTAGTTGGGATTGGAAATAGGTGGTTTGGTTGTTTTCATTAGAAGAACTCTTTGATATTCCGATGAATAAAATTCTTTCTTTGGTTTTCTCTCGAATTTGGGTGCTTTCTCAATCCTCGCGATTCAAATTTCAATTCGAGTTATTCCAAACATTCTTGGATAAATCGTTCATAGGTCTTTTAACTGTTGAATTTTCTATTCAAATTGGACACTCGATGTTGCAAGGAGTGCTAGGCTTGGGCTCAAGGATGATTTACACTTAATTAGTTTAGCATCCAATCCTAATCTATTGATAATTAATGGAGTGAAAGAAGTTGTGAGTTTCAACTGTGTAACTCCAAATGATTTACATGATTGTAGTTGGGATTTTATGGGGTGCGTGTCAGCATGCACATAACATTTAATTTATAAAATCCATCCTTATTAATGGACACTAGATGGAACTTCAAAGGGAGAGATAACTTGAACCATTAATAATTGTTGAGTAACTTGCAGTGTTGGAAGTAGTGTGTAAATCAAGAGGCAAACGTAGGGTGCATCATAGGATCATATTGCCACAAGGGACATATGGGAGATCATAATTGTGATCTCCAGAACGCATGCATCATGGGGTGTATTCCTTTTATGACCATCACTTGAGTGAGTTTTATGCTGTTTGTCCACAACTTGATATACTTAAGTTGTATTTTGTGTTTGGAGCTTAAGTTAATGATGTCGCACGATCGAAGGAGTTAGTGAGTTCATGTAGAGTGACACCGCGTGTGCACTCGGTTGGAACAAAGGATGGTTGTGGAGCTTCGTATGTAAGTCAAAGGCAATAAACTCCGCGAAGCACAGAAGAACCTAAACCACGAGTTTGAAAGGGCTTTCGGAGATTTTGAGAGGATTTGGAAGCCAATCGATCTTTGCTTATTCACAATTAAGTGCAAGTTAGGCAGATTGAGCAACTTCTAAGTGATTATTGGTGGGCTAGATTGCATGCATTTACAACGAGTGTAGCTCAATCAATCACATCCAGTGCGACAGTTATTCCAATGACCTAGCAGTGTTCTATTTATGGTTAGGATACCTGGATCGACATCTTCATTAAATACAACTGCATGCTCCGTATATTACTCTCCTAGTTTGTATAGGATTCTTTTCCAAAGTTTTCAACTGTTATACCCGATTTTTTTTTAGTGTACCTCAGCACTAGTTGGGATTGGAAATAGGTGGTTTGGTTGTTTTCATTAGAAGAACTCTTTGATATTCCGATGAATAAAATTCTTTCTTTGGTTTTCTCTCGAATTTGGGTGCTTTCTCAATCCTCGCGATTCAAATTTCAATTCGAGTTATTCCAAACATTCTTGGATAAATCGTTCATAGGTCTTTTAACTGTTGAATTTTCTATTCAAATTGGACACTCGATGTTGCAAGGAGTGCTAGGCTTGGCTCAAGGATGATTCCACTTAATTAGTTTAGCATCCAATCCTGATCTATTGATAATTAATGGAGTGAAAGAAGTTGTGAGTTTCAACTGTGTAACTCCAAATGATTTACATGATTGTAGTTGGGATTTGATGGGGTGCGTGTCATCATGCATGCGCATAACATTTAATTTGTAAAATCCATCCTTATTAATGGACCCTAGATGGAACTTCAAAGGGGGAGATAACTTGAACCATTAATAATTGTTGAGTAACTTGCAGTGTTGGAAGTAGTGTGTAAATCAGAGGCACGTAGGGTGCTCATAGGATCTATTGCCAAAAGGGAACATATGGGAGATCATAATATGATATGAGCGCGGTGGATCTCAGAACACATGCATCATGGGGTGTATTCCTTTTATGACCATCACTTGAGTGAGTTTTATGCTATTTGTCCACAACATGATATACTTAAGTTGTATTTTGTGTTTGGAGCTTAAGTTAATGATGTCGCACGATCGAAGGTGTTAGTGAGTTCATGTAGAGTGACACCGCGTGTGCACTCGGTTGGAACAAAGGATGGTTGTGGAGCTTCGTATGTAAGTCAAAGGCAATAAACTCCGCGAAGCACAGAAGAACCTAAACCACGAGTTTGAAAGGCCTTTCGAAGATTTTGACAGGATTTGGAAGCCAATCGATCTTTGCTTATTCACAATTAAGTGCAAGTTACGTAGATTGAGCAACTTCTAAGTGATTATCGGTGGGCTAGATTGCATGCATTTAGAACGAGTTTAGCTCAATCAATCACATCCAGTGCGACAGTCATTCCAATGACCTAGCAGTGTTCTATTTTATGGTTAGGATACCTGGATCGACATCTTCATTAAATACAACTGCATGCTCCGTATATTACTCTCCTACTTTGTATAGGATTCTTTTCCAAAGTTTTCAACTGTTCTACCCGATTTTTTTTTAGTGTACCTCAGCACTAGTTGGGATTGGAAATAGGTGGTTTGGTTGTTTTCATTCGAAGAACTCTTTGATATTCCGATGAATAAAATTCTTTCTTTGGTTTTCTCTCGAATTTGGGTGCTTTCTCAATCGTTGTGATTCAAATTTCAATTCGAGTTATTCCAAACATTCTTGGATTAATCATTCATAGGTCTTTTAACTGTTGAATTTTCTATTCAAATTGGACACTCGACGTTGCAAGGAGTTCTAGGCTTGGGCTCAAGGATGATTTACACTTAATTAGTTCAGCATCCAATCCTGATCTATTGATAATTAATGGAGTGAAAGAAGTTGTGAGTTTCAACTGTGTAACTCCAAATGATTTACATGATTGTTGTTGGGATTTGATGGGGTGCGTGTCATCATGCATGCGCATAACATTTAATTTGTAAAATCCATCCTTATTAATGGACCCTAGATGGAACTTCAAAGGGTGAGATAACTTGAACCATTAATAATTGTTGAGTAACTTGCAGTGTTGGAAGTAGTGTGTAAATCAAGAGGCAAACGTAGGGCGCATCATAGGATCATATTGCCACAAGGGACATATGGGAGATCATAATAATGATATGCAGTCGCGGTGTGATCTCCAGAACGCATGCATCATGGGGTGTATTCCTTTTATGACCATCACTTGAGTGAGTTTTATGCTATTTGTCCACAACATGATATACTTAAGTTGTATTTTGTGTTTGGAGCTTAAGTTAATGTTGTCGCACGATCGAAGGAGTTAGTGAGTTCGTGTAGAGTGACACCGCGTGAGCACTCGGTTGGAACAATGGATTGTTGTGGAGCTTCGTATGTAAGTCAAAGGCAATAAACTCCGCGAAGAACAGAAGAACCTAAACCACGAGTTTGAAAGGGCTTTCGGAGATTTTGAGAGGATTTGGAAGCCAATCGATCTTTGCTTATTCACAATTAAGTGCAAGTTACGTAGATTGAGCAACTTCTAAGTGATTATCGGTGGGCTAGATTGCATGCATTTAGAACGAGTGTAGCTCAATCAATCACATCCAGTGCGACAGTTATTCCAATGACCTAGCAGTGTTCTATTTTATGGTTAGGATACCTGGATCGACATCTTCATTAAATACAACTGCATGCTCCGTATATTACTCTCCTAGTTTGTATAGGATTCTTTTCCAAAGTTTTCAACTGTTATACCCGATTTTTTTTTAGTGTACCTCAGCACTAGTTGGGACTGGAAATAGGAGGTTTGGTTGTTTTCATTAGAAGAACTCTTTGATATTCCGATGAATAAAATTCTTTCTTTGGTTTTCTCTCGAATTTGGGTGCTTTCTCAATCGTTGTGATTCAAATTTCAATTCGAGTTATTCCAAACATTCTTGGATTAATCATTCATAGGACTTTTAACTGTTGAATTTTCTATTCAATATGGACACTCGATGTTGCAAGGAGTGCTAGGCCTGGGCTCAAGGATGATTTACACTTAATTAGTTTAGCATCCAATCCTGATCTATTGATAATTAATGGAGTGAAAGAAGTTGTGAGTTTCAAGTGTGTAACTCCAAATGATTTACATGATTGTAGTTGGGATTTGATGGGGTGCGTGTCATCATGCATGCGCATAACATTTAATTTGTAAAATCCATCCTTATTAATGGACCCTAGATGGAACTTCAAAGGGTGAGATAACTTGAACCATTAATAATTGTTGAGTAACTTGCAGTGTTGGAAGTAGTGTGTAAATCAAGAGGCAAACGTAGGGCGCATCATAGGATCATATTGCCACAAGGGACATATGGGAGATCATAATAATGATATGCAGTCGCGATGTGATCTCCAGAACGCATGCATCATGGGGTGTATTCCTTTTATGACCATCACTTGAGTGAGTTTTATGCTATTTGTCCACAACATGATATACTTAAGTTGTATTTTGTGTTTGGAGCTTAAGTTAATGTTGTCGCACGATCGAAGGAGTTAGTGAGTTCGTGTAGAGTGACACCGCGTGAGCACTCGGTTGGAACAATGGATTGTTGTGGAGCTTCGTATGTAAGTCAAAGGCAATAAACTCCGCGAAGAACAGAAGAACCTAAACCACGAGTTTGAAAGGGCTTTCGGAGATTTTGAGAGGATTTGGAAGCCAATCGATCTTTGCTTATTCACAATTAAGTGCAAGTTAGGCAGATTGAGCAACTTCTAAGTGATTATTGGTGGGCTAGATTGCATGCTTTCTGCATTTACAACGAGTGTAGCTCAATCAATCACATCCAGTGCGACAGTTATTCCAATGACCTAGCAGTGTTCTATTTTATGGTTAGGATACCTGGATCGACATCTTCATTAAATACAACTGCATGCTCCGTATATTACTCTCCTAGTTTGTATAGGATTCTTTTCCAAAGTTTTCAACTGTTATACCCGATTTTTTTTTAGTGTACCTCAGCACTAATTGGGACTGGAAATAGGTGGTTCGGTTGTTTTCATTAGAAGAACTCTTTGATATTCCGATGAATAAAATTCTTTCTTTGGTTTTCTCTCGAATTTGGGTGCTTTCTCAATCGTTGTGATTCAAATTTCAATTCGAGTTATTCCAAACATTCTTGGATTAATCATTCATAGGACTTTTAACTGTTGAATTTTCTATTCAATATGGACACTCGATGTTGCAAGGAGTGCTAGGCCTGGGCTCAAGGATGATTTACACTTAATTAGTTTAGCATCCAATCCTGATCTATTGATAATTAATGGAGTGAAAGAAGTTGTGAGTTTCAACTGTGTAACTCCAAATGATTTACATGATTGTAGTTGGGATTTGATGGGGTGCGTGTCATCATGCATGCACATAACATTTAATTTATAAAATCCATCCTTATTAATGGACCCTAGATGGAACTTCAAAGGGTGAGATAACTTGAACCATTAATAATTGTTGAGTAACTTGCAGTGTTGGAAGTAGTGTGTAAATCAAGAGGCAAACGTAGGGCGCATCATAGGATCATATTGCCACAAGGGACATATGGGAGATCATAATAATGATATGCAGTCGCGGTGTGATCTCCAGAACGCATGCATCATGGGGTGTATTCCTTTTATGACCATCACTTGAGTGAGTTTTATGCTATTTGTCCACAACATGATATACTTAAGTTGTATTTTGTGTTTGGAGCTTAAGTTAATGATGTCGCACGATCGAAGGAGTTAGTGAGTTCATGTAGAGTGACACCGCGTGTGCACTCGGTTGGAACAAAGGATGGTTGTGGAGCTTCGTATGTAAGTCAAAGGCAATAAACTCCGCGAAGCACAGAAGAACCTAAACCACGAGTTTGAAAGGGCTTTCGGAGATTTTGAGAGGATTTGGAAGCCAATCGATCTTTGCTTATTCACAATTAAGTGCAAGTTAGGCAGATTGAGCAACTTCTAAGGGATTATTGGTGGGCTAGATTGCATGCTTTCTGCATTTACAACGAGTGTAGCTCAATCAATCACATCCAGTGCGACAGTTATTCCAATGACCTAGCAGTGTTCTATTTTATGGTTAGGATACCTGGATCGACATCTTCATTAAATACAACTGCATGCTCCGTATATTACTCTCCTAGTTTGTATAGGATTCTTTTCCAAAGTTTTCAACTGTTATACCCGATTTTTTTTTAGTGTACCTCAGCACCAGTTAGGACTGGAAATTGGAGGTTTGGTTGTTTTCAATAGAAGAACTCTTTGATATTCCGATGAATAAAATTCTTTGTTTGGTTTTCTCTCGAATTTGGGTGCTTTCTCAATCGTTGTGATTCAAATTTCTATTCGAGTTATTCCAAACATTCTTGGATTAATCCTTCATAGGTCTTTTAACTGTTGAATTTTCTATTCAAATTGGACACTCGACGTTGCAAGGAGTTCTAGGCTTGGGCTCAAGGATGATTTACACTTAATTAGTTCAGCGTCCAATCCTGATCTATTGATAATTAATGGAGTGAAAGAAGTTGTGAGTTTCAACTGTGTAACTCCAAATGATTTACATGATTGTTGTTGGGATTTGATGGGGTGCGTGTCATCATGCATGCGCATAACATTTAATTTATAAAATCCATCCTTATTAATGGACCCTAGATGGAACTGCAAAGGGTGAGATAACTTGAACCATTAATAATTCAGTTGAGTGACTTGCAATGTTGGAAATAGTGTGTAAATCAAGAGGCAAACGTAGGGTCATCGTAGAATCATATTACCACAGGGACTAGGAGGGCGATCATAATTGGATCTCCAGAACGGCAATGCTCGTGGGGTGTATTCTTTTATGACCATGCAACTTTGAGTGAGTTATTAATAGCTATTTGTCCCAACAGGATATACTTAAGTTTGTATATTTTTGTTTGAAGCTTAAGTTTAATGATGTCCCGATCGAAGGAGTTAGTGAGTTCGTGTAGAGTGACACCGCGTGAGCACTCGGTTGGAACAATGGATTGTTGTGGAGCTTCGTATGTAAGTCAAAGGCAATAAACTCCGCGAAGCACAGAAGAACCTAAACCACGAGTTTGAAAGGGCTTTCGGAGATTTTGAGAGGATTTGGAAGCCAATCGCTCTTTGCTTATTCACAATTAAGTGCAAGTTAGGCAGATTGAGCAACTTCTAAGGGATTATTGGTGGCTAGATTGCATGCTTTCTGCATTTACAACGAGTGTAGCTCAATCAATCACATCCAGTGCGACAGTTATTCCAATGACCTAGCAGTGTTCTATTTTATGGTTAGGACACCTGGATCGACATCTTCATTAAATACAACTGCATGCTCCGTATATTACTCTCCTAGTTTGTATAGGATTCTTTTCCAAAGTTTTCAACTGTTCTACCCGATTTTTTTTTAGTGTACCTCAGCACGAGTTGGGACTGGAAATAGGAGGTTTGGTTGTTTTCATTAGAAGAACTCTTTGATATTCCGATGAATAAAATTCTTTCTTTGGTTTTCTCTCGAATTTGGGTGCTTTCTCAATCGTTGTGATTCAAATATCAATTCGAGTTATTCCAAACATTCTTGGATTAATCATTCCTAGGTCTTTTAACTGTTGAATTTTCTATTCAAAATGGACACTTGATGTTGCAAGGAGTGCTAGGCTTGGGCTCAAGGATGATTTACACTTAATTAGTTTAGCATCCAATCCTGATCTATTGATAATTAATGGAGTGAAAGAAGTTGTGAGTTTCAACTGTGTAACTCCAAATGATTTACATGATTGTAGTTGGGATTTGATGGGGTGCGTGTCATCATGCACGCACATAACATTTAATTTATAAAATCCATCCTTATTAATGGACCCTAGATTGAACTTCAAAGGGTGAGATAACTTGAACCATTAATAATTGTTGAGTAACTTGCAGTGTTGGAAGTAGTGTGTAAATCAAGAGGCAAACGTAGGGTGCATCGTAGGATCATATTGCCACAAGGGACATATGGGAGATCATAATCCGGAACGCATGCATCATGGGGTGTATTCCTTGTATGACCATCACTTGAGTGAGTTTTATGCTGTTTGTCCACAACGTGATATACTTAAGTTGTATTTTGTGTTTGGAGCTTAAGTTAATGATGTCGCACGTGCGAAGGAGTTATAGTGAGTTCATGTAGAGGGACACCGCGTGTGCACTCGGTTGGAACAAAGGATGGTTGTCGAGCTTTGTATGTAAGTCAAAGGCAATAAACTCCGCGAAGCACAGAAGAACCTAAACCACGAGTTTGAAAGGCCTTTCGGAGATTTTGAGTGGATTTGGAAGCCAATCGATCTTTGCTTATTCACAATTAAGTGCAAGTTAGGCAGATTGAGCAACTTCTAAGTGATTATCGGTGGGCTAGATTGCATGCATTTAGAACGAGTGTAGCTCAATCAATCACATCCAGTGCGACAGTTATTCCAATGACCTAGCAGTGTTCTATTTTATGGTTAGGATACCTGGATCGACATCTTCATTAAATACAACTGCATGCTCCGTATATTACTCTCCAAGTTTGTATAGGATTCTTTTCCAAAGTTTTCAACTGTTGTACCCGATTTTTTTTTAGTGTACCTCAGCACTAATTGGGACTGGAAATAGGTGGTTTGGTTGTTTTCATTAGAAGAACTCTTTTATATTCCGATGAATAAAATTCTTTCTTTGGTTTTCTCTCGAATTTGGGTGCTTTCTCAATCGTTGTGATTCAAATTTCAATTCGAGTTATTCCAAACATTCTTGGATTAATCATTCATAGGTCTTTTAACTGTTGAATTTTCTATTCAAATTGGACACTCGATGTTGCAAGGAGTGCTAGGCCTGGGCTCAAGGATGATTTACACTTAATTAGTTTAGCATCCAATCCTGATCTATTGATAATTAATGGAGTGAAAGAAGTTGTGAGTTTCAACTGTGTAACTCCAAATGATTTACATGATTGTAGTTGGGATTTGATGGGGTGCGTGTCATCATGCACGCACATAACATTTAATTTATAAAATCCATCCTTATTAATGGACCCTAGATGGAACTTCAAAGGGTGAGATAACTTGAACCATTAATAATTGTTGAGTAACTTGCAGTGTTGGAAGTAGTGTGTAAATCAAGAGGCAAACGTAGGGTGCATCGTAGGATCATATTGCCACAAGGGACATATGGGAGATCATAATCCGGAACGCATGCATCATGGGGTGTATTCCTTGTATGACCATCACTTGAGTGAGTTTTATGCTGTTTGTCCACAACGTGATATACTTAAGTTGTATTTTGTGTTTGGAGCTTAAGTTAATGATGTCGCACGTGCGAAGGAGTTATAGTGAGTTCATGTAGAGTGACACCGCGTGTGCACTCGGTTGGAACACAGGATGATTGTCGAGCTTCGTATGTAAGTCAAAGGCAATAAACTCTGCGAAGCACAGAAGAAGCTAAACCACGCGTTTGAAAGGGCTTTCGGAGATTTTGAGAGGATTTGGAAGCCAATCGATCTTTGCTTATTCACAATTAAGTGCAAGTTAGGCAGATTGAGCAACTTCTAAGGGATTATTGGGGGGCTAGATTGCATGCTTTCTGCATTTACAACGAGTGTAGCTCAATCATCACATCCAGTGCGACAGTTATTCCAATGACCAGCTGTGTTCTTATTTTATGGTTAGGATACCGGATCGACATCTTCAATTAAATACAACTGCGTGTCCTTTCGTTAACTCTACTAGTTTGTACAGGATTCTTTTCCAAAGTTTTCGACTGTTATACCCGATTTTTTTAGTGTACCTCAGCACTAGTTGGGACTAGAAAATAGGTGGTTTGGTTTGGTTTTCATCAGAAGAACGCCTTTTGATAGTCCGATGAATAAAATTCTTTCATTTGTTTTTCTCTTGAATTTGGGTGCGTGCGGTCAATCTCGCTTCAAATGTCAAGTCGTGTTTATTCCAAACATTCTTGGATTAATCGTTCATGAGGTGTGCTTGTTAACTGGTTTGGAATTTTTCTATTCAAATTGGACCATCGATGTTGCAAGGAGTGCTAGGCTTGGGCTCAAGGATGATTTACACTTAATTAGTTTAGCATCCAATCCTGATCTATTGATAATTAATGGAGTGAAAGAAGTTGTGAGTTTCAACTGTGTAACTCCAAATGATTTACATGATTGTAGTTGGGATTTGATGGGGTGCGTGTCACCATGCACGCACATAACATTTAATTTATAAAATCCATCCTTATTAATGGACCCTAGATGGAACTTCAAATGGTGAGATAACTTGAACCATTAATAATTGTTGAGTAACTTGCAGTGTTGGAAGTAGTGTGTAAATCAAGAGGCAAACGTAGAGTGCATCGTAGGATCATATTTCCACAAGGGACGTATGGGAGATCATAATCCGGAACGCATGCATCATGGGGTGTATTCCTTTCATGACCATCACTTGAGTGAGTTTTATGCTGTTTGTCCACAACATGATATACTTAAGTTGTATTTTGTGTTTGGAGCTTAAGTTAATGATGTCGCACGTGCGAAGGAGTTCTAGTGAGTTCATGTAGAGTGACACCGCGTGTGCACTCGGTTGGAACAAAGGATGGTTGTCGAGCTTCCTATGTAAGTCAAAGGCAATAAACTCCGCGAAGCACAGAAGAACCTAAACCACGCGTTTGAAAGGGCTTTCGGAGATTTTGAGAGGATTTGGAAGCCAATCGATCTTTTCTTATTCACAATTAAGTGCAAGTTAGGCAGATTGAGCAACTTCTAAGGGATTATTGGTGGGCTAGATTGCATGCTTTCTGCATTTACAACGAGTGTAACTCAATCAATCACATCCAGTGCGACAGTTATTCCAATGACCTAGCTGTGTTCTATTTTATGGTTAGGATACCCGGATCGACATCATCATTAAATACAACTGCGTGCTCCGTATCTTACTCTCCTAGTTTGTACAGGATTCTTTTCCAAAGTTTTCGACTGTTATACCCGATTTTTTTTAGTGTACCTCAGCACTAGTTGGGACTAGAAATAGGTGGTTTGGTTGTTTTCATGAGAAGAACTCTTTGATATTCCGATGAATAAAATTCTTTCTTTGGTTTTCTCTTGAATTTGGGTGCTTTCTCAATCCTCGCGATTCAAAATTTCAATTTGAGTTATTCCAAACATTCTTGGATTAATCGTTCATAGGTCTTTTAACTGTTGAATTTTCTATTCAAATTGGACACTCGATGTTGCAAGGAGTGCTAGGCTTGGGCTCAAGGATGATTTCCACTTAATTAGTTTAGCATCCAATCCTGATCTATTGATAATTAATGGAGTGAAAGAAGTTGTGAGTTTCAACTGTGTAACTCCAAATGATTTACATGATTGTAGTTGGGATTTGATGGGGTGCGTGTCACCATGCACGCACATAACATTTAATTTATAAAATCCATCCTTATTAATGGACCCTAGATGGAACTTCAAAGGGTGAGATAACTTGAACCATTAATAATTGTTGAGTAACTTGCAGTGTTGGAAGTAGTGTGTAAATCAAGAGGCAAACGTAGGGTGCATCGTAGGATCATATTGCCACAAGGGACATATGGGAGATCATAATCCGGAACGCATGCATCATGGGGTGTATTCCTTTCATGACCATCACTTGAGTGAGTTTTATGCTGTTTGTCCACAACATGATATACTTAAGTTGTATTTTGTGTTTGGAGCTTAAGTTAATGATGTCGCACGTGCGAAGGAGTTATAGTGAGTTCATGTAGAGGGACACCGCGTGTGCACTCGGTTGGAACAAAGGATGGTTGTCGAGCTTCGTATGTAAGTCAAAGGCAATAAACTCCGCGAAGCACAGAAGAACCTCAACCACGCGTTTGAAAGGGCTTTCGGAGATTTTGAGAGGATTTGGAAGCCAATCGATCTTTTCTTATTCACAATTAAGTGCAAGTTAGGCAGATTGAGCAACTTCTAAGGGATTATTGGTGGGCTAGATTGCATGCTTTCTGCATTTACAACGAGTGTAACTCAATCAATCACATCCAGTGCGACAGTTATTCCAATGACCTAGCTGTGTTCTATTTTATGGTTAGGATACCCGGATCGACATCATCATTAAATACAACTGCGTGCTCCGTATCTTACTCTCCTAGTTTGTACAGGATTCTTTTCCAAAGTTTTCGACTGTTATACCCGATTTTTTTTAGTGTACCTCAGCACTAGTTGGGACTAGAAATAGGTGGTTTGGTTGTTTTCATGAGAAGAACTCTTTGATATTTCGATGAATAAAATTCTTTCTTTGGTTTTCTCTTGAATTTGGGTGCTTTCTCAATCCTCGCGATTCAAAATTTCAATTCGTGTTATTCCAAACATTCTTGGATTAATCGTTCATAGGTCTTTTAACTGTTGAATTTTCTATTCAAATTGGACACTCGATGTTGCAAGGAGTGCTAGGCTTGGGCTCAAGGATGATTTACACTTAATTAGTTTAGCATCCAATCCTGATCTATTGATAACTAATGGAGTGAAAGAAGTTGTGAGTTTCAGCTGTGTAACTCCAAATGATTTACATGATTGTAGTTGGGATTTGATGGGGTGCGTGTCATCATGCATGCACATAACATTTAATTTATAAAATCCATCCTTATTAATGGACCCCAGATGGAACTTCAAAGGGTGAGATAACTTGAACCATTAATAATTGTTGAGTAACTTGCAGTGTTGGAAGTAGTGTGTAAATCAAGAGGCAAACGTAGGGTGCATCGTAGGATCATATTGCCACAAGGGACATATGGGAGATCATAATCCGGAACGCATGCATCATGGGGTGTATTCCTTTTATGACCATCACTTGAGTGAGTTTTATGCTGTTTGTCCACAACCTGATATACTTAAGTTGTATTTTGCGTTTGGAGCTTAAGTTAATGATGTCGCACGTGCGAAGGAGTTATAGTGAGTTCATGTAGAGGGACACCGCGTGTGCACTCGGTTGGAACAAAGGATGGTTGTCGAGCTTCGTATGTAAGTCAAAGGCAATAAACTCCGCGAAGCACAGAAGAACCTCAACCACGCGTTTGAAAGGGCTTTCGGAGATTTTGAGAGGATTTGGAAGCCAATCGATCTTTGCTTATTCACACTTAAGGTGCAAGTAGAGCAGACTTGAGCACTTCTAAGAGCATTATTGGGGCTAGATTGCATGCTTTCTGCAATTTACAACGAGTGTAGCTCAATCAATCACATCCAGTGCGACAGTTATTCCAATGACCTAGCAGTGTTCTATTTTATGGTTAGGATACCCGGATCGACATCTTCATTAAATACAACTGCATGCTCCGTATCTTACTCTCCTAGTTTGTAAAGGATTCTTTTCCAAAGTTTTCGACTGTTATACCCGATTTTTTTAGTGTACCTCAGCACTAGTTGGGACTAGAAATAGGTGGTTTGGTTGTTTTCATGAGAAGAACTCTTTGATATTCCGATGAATAAAATTCTTTCTTTGGTTTTCTCTTGAATTTGGGTGCTTTCTCAATCCTCGCGATTCAAAATTTCAATTCGAGTTATTCCAAACATTCTTGGATTAATCGTTCATAGGTCTTTTAACTGTTGAATTTTCTATTCAAATTGGACACTCGATGTTGCAAGGAGTGCTAGGCTTGGGCTCAAGGATGATTTACACTTAATTAGTTTAGCATCCAATCCTGATCTATTGATAATTAATGGAGTGAAAGAAGTTGTGAGTTTCAACTGTGTAACTCCAAATGATTTACATGATTGTAGTTGGGATTTGATGGGGTGCGTGTCATCATGCATGCACATAACATTTAATTTATAAAATCCATCCTTATTACTGGACCCTAGATGGAACTTCAAAGGGTGAGATAACTTGAACCATTAATAATTGTTGAGTAACTTGCAGTGTTGGAAGTAGTGTGTAAATCAAGAGGCAAACGTAGGGTGCATCGTAGGATCATATTGCCACAAGGGACATATGGGAGATCATAATCCGGAACGCATGCATCATGGGGTGTATTCCTTTTATGACCATCACTTGAGTGAGTTTTATGCTGTTTGTCCACAACATGATATACTTAAGTTGTATTTTGTGTTTGGAGCTTAAGTTAATGATGTCGCACGTGCGAAGGAGTTATAGTGAGTTCATGTAGAGGGACACCGCGTGTGCACTCGGTTGGAACAAAGGATGGTTGTCGAGCTTCGTACGTAAGTCAAAGGCAATAAACTCCGCGAAGCACAGAAGAACCTAAACCACGCGTTTGAAAGGGCTTTCGGAGATTTTGAGAGGATTTGGAAGCCAATCGATCTTTGCTTATTCACAATTAAGTGCAAGTTAGGCAGATTGAGCAACTTCTAAGGGATTATTGGTGGGCTAGATTGCATGCTTTCTGCATTTACAACGAGTGTAGCTCAATCAATCACATCCAGTGCGACAGTTATTCCAATGACCTAGCAGTGTTCTATTTTATGGTTAGGATACCTGGATCGACATCTTCATTAAATACAACTGCGTGCTCCGTATCTTACTCTCCTAGTTTGTCTAGGATTCTTTTCCAAAGTTTTCAACTGTTATACCCGATTTTTTTTAGTGTACCTCAGCACTAGTTGGGACTAGAAATAGGTGGTTTGGTTGTTTTCATGAGAAGAACTCTTTGATATTCCGATGAATAAAATTCTTTCTTTGGTTTTCTCTTGAATTTGGGTGCTTTCGCAATCCTCGCGATTCAAAATTTCAATTCGTGTTATTCCAAACATTCTTGGATTAATCGTTCATAGGTCTTTTAACTGTTGAATTTTCTATTCAAATTGGACACTCGATGTTGCAAGGAGTGCTAGGCTTGGGCTCAAGGATGATTTACACTTAATTAGTTTAGCATCCAATCCTGATCTATTGATAATTAATGGAGTGAAAGAAGTTGTGAGTTTCAACTGTGTAACTCCAAATGATTTACATGATTGTAGTTGGGATTTGATGGGGTGCGTGTCATCATGCACGCACATAACATTTAATTTATAAAATCCATCCTTATTAATGGACCCTAGATGGAACTTCAAAGGGTGAGATAACTTGAACCATTAATAATTGTTGAGTAACTTGCAGTGTTGGAAGTAGTGTGTAAATCAAGAGGCAAACGTAGGGTGCATCGTAGGATCATATTGCCACAAGGGACATATGGGAGATCATAATCCAGAACGCATGCATCATGGGGTGTATTCCTTTTATGACCATCACTTGAGTGAGTTTTACGCTGTTTGTCCACAACATGATATACTGAAGTTGTATTTTGTGTTTGGAGGTTAAGTTAACGATGTCGCACGTGCGAAGGAGTTATAGTGAGTTCATGTAGAGTGACACCGCGTGTGCACTCGGTTGGAACAAAGGATGGTTGTCGAGCTTCGTATGTAAGTCAAAGGCAATAAACTCCGCGAAGCACAGAAGAACCTAAACCACGCGTTTGAAAGGGCATTCGGAGATTTTGAGAGGATTTGGAAGCCAATCGATCTTTGCTTATTCACAATTAAGTGCAAGTTAGGCAGATTGAGAAACTTCTAAGGGATTATTGGTGGGCTAGATTGCATGCTTTCTGCATTTACAACGAGTGTAGCTCAATCAATCACATCCAGTGCGACAGTTATTCCAATGACCTAGCAGTGTTCTATTTTATGGTTAGGATACCTGGATCGACATCTTCATTAAATACAACTGCGTGCTCCGTATCTTACTCTCCTAGTTTGTCTAGGATTCTTTTCCAAAGTTTTCAACTGTTATACCCGATTTTTTTTAGTGTACCTCAGCACTAGTTGGGACTAGAAATAGGTGGTTTGGTTGTTTTCATGAGAAGAACTCTTTGATATTCCGATGAATAAAATTCTTTCTTTGGTTTTCTCTTGAATTTGGGTGCTTTCGCAATCCTCGCGATTCAAAATTTCAATTCGTGTTATTCCAAACATTCTTGGATTAATCGTTCATAGGTCTTTTAACTGTTGAATTTTCTATTCAAATTGGACACTCGATGTTGCAAGGAGTGCTAGGCTTGGGCTCAAGGATGATTTACACTTAATTAGTTTAGCATCCAATCCTGATCTATTGATAATTAATGGAGTGAAAGAAGTTGTGAGTTTCAACTGTGTAACTCCAAATGATTTACATGATTGTAGTTGGGATTTGATGGGGTGCGTGTCATCATGCACGCACATAACATTTAATTTATAAAATCCATCCTTATTAATGGACCCTAGATGGAACTTCAAAGGGTGAGATAACTTGAACCATTAATAATTGTTGAGTAACTTGCAGTGTTGGAAGTAGTGTGTAAATCAAGAGGCAAACGTAGGGTGCATCGTAGGATCATATTGCCACAAGGGACATATGGGAGATCATAATCCGGAACGCATGCATCATGGGGGTGTATTCCTTTTATGACCATCACTTGAGTGAGTTTTATGCTGTTTGTCCACAACATGATATACTTAAGTTGTATTTTGCGTTTGGAGCTTAAGTTAATGATGTCGCACGTGCGAAGGAGTTATAGTGAGTTCATGTAGAGGGACACCGCGTGTGCACTCGGTTGGAACAAAGGATGGTTGTCGAGCTTCGTATGTAAGTCAAACGCAATAAACTCCGCGAAGCACAGAAGAACCTAAACCACGCGTTTGAAAGGGCTTTCGGAGATTTTGAGATGATTTGGAAGCCAATCGATCTTTGCTTATTCACAATTAAGTGCAAGTTAGGCAGATTGAGCAACTTCTAAGGGATTATTGGTGGGCTAGATTGCATGCTTTCTGCATTTACAACGAGTGTAGCTCAATCAATCACATCCAGTGCGACAGTTATTCCAATGACCTAGCAGTGTTCTATTTTATGGCTAGGATACCCGGATCGACATCTTCATTAAATACAACTGCATGCTCCGTATCTTACTCTCCTAGTTTGTACAGGATTCTTTTCCAAAGTTTTCGACTGTTATACCCGATTTTTTTAGTGTACCTCAGCACTAGTTGGGACTAGAAATAGGTGGTTTGGTTGTTTTCATTAGAAGAACTCTTTGATATTCCGATGAATAAAATTCTTTCTTTGGTTTTCTCTTGAATTTGGGTGCTTTCTCAATCCTCGCGATTCAAATTTCAATTCGACTTATTCCGAACATTCTTGGATTAATCGTTCATAGGTCTTTTAACTGTTGAATTTCTATTCAAATTGGACACTCGATGTTGCAAGGGAAGTGCTAGCTTGGGCTCAAGGATGATTTCCACTTCATTAGTTTAGCACCAATCCTGATTCTATTGATAATTAATGGAGTGAAAGAAGTTGTGATTTTCAACTGTGTAACTCTTTTACCAAATGGATTTTACCTGATTGTAGTTGGGATTTGATGTGGTGCGTGTCATCATGCAACGCACATAACATTAATTTATAAAATCCATCCTATTAAGGACCCTAGATGGGGACCTTCAAAGGGTGAGATAATCTTGAACCATTATAATTGTTGAGTAAACTTGCCAGTGTTGGGAAGTTAGTGTGTAAATCAAGAGGCAAACGTAGGGTGTCATCGTAGGATCATATTGCCACAAGGACATATGGGAGATTATAATACGGAACGCAGCATCATGGGGTGTATTCCTTTATGACCATCACTTGAGGGAGTTTTATGCTGTTTGTCCACAACCTGATATACTTAAGTTGTATTTTGCGTTTGGAGCTTAAGTTAATGATGTCGCACGTGCGAAGGAGTTATAGTGAGTTCATGTAGAGGGACACCGCGTGTGCACTCGGTTGGAACAAAGGATGGTTGTCGAGCTTCGTATGTAAGTCAAAGGCAATAAACTCCGCGAAGCACAGAAGAACCTGAACCACGCGTTTGAAAGGGCTTTCGGAGATTTTGAGAGGATTTGGAAGCCAATCGATCTTTGCTTATTCACAATTCAGTGCAAGTTAGGCAGATTGAGCAACTTCTAAGGGATTATTGGTGGGCTAGATTGCATGCTTTCTGCATTTACAACGAGTGTAGCTCAATCAATCACATCCAGTGCGACAGTTATTCCAATGACCTAGCAGTGTTCTATTTTATGGCTAGGATACCCGGATCGACATCTTCATTAAATACAACTGCATGCTCCGTATCTTACTCTCCTAGTTTGTACAGGATTCTTTTCCAAAGTTTTCGACTGTTATACCCGATTTTTTTTAGTGTACCTCAGCACTAGTTGGGACTAGAAATAGGTGGGTTGGTTGTTTTCATGAGAAGAACTCTTTGATATTCCGATGAATAAAATTCTTTCTTTGGTTTTCTCTTGAATTTGGGTGCTTTCTCAATCCTCGCGATTCAAAATTTCAATTTGAGTTATTCCAAACATTCTTGGATTAATCGTTCATAGGTCTTTTAACTGTTGAATTTTCTATTCAAATTGGACACTCGATGTTGCAAGGAGTGCTAGGCTTGGGCTCAAGGATGATTTCCACTTAATTAGTTTAGCATCCAATCCTGATCTATTGATAATTAATGGAGTGAAAGAAGTTGTGAGTTTCAACTGTGTAACTCCAAAGGATTTACATTATTGTAGTTGGGATTTGATGGGGTGCGTGTCATCATGCATGCACATAACATTTAATTTATAAAATCCATCCTTATTAATGGACCCTAGATGGAACTTCAAAGGGTGAGATAACTTGAACCATTAATAATTGTTGAGTAACTTGCAGTGTTGGAAGTAGTGTGTAAATCAAGAGGCAAACGTAGGATCATATTGCCACAAGGGACATATGGGAGATCATAATCCGGAACGCATGCATCATGGGGTGTATTCCTTTTATGACCATCACTTGAGTGAGTTTTATGCTGTTTGTCCACAACGTGATATACTTAAGTTGTATTTTGTGTTTGGAGCTTAAGTTAATGATGTCGCACGTGCGAAGGAGTTATAGTGAGTTCATGTAGAGGGACACCGCGTGTGCACTCGGTTGGAACAAAGGATGGGTGTCGAGCTTCGTATGTAAGTCAAAGGCAATAAACTCCGCGAAGCACAGAAGAACCTAAACCACGCGTTTGAAAGGGCTTTCGGAGATTTTGAGAGGATTTGGAAGCCAATCGATCTTTGCTTATTCACAATTAAGTGCAAGTTAGGCAGATTGAGCAACTTCTAAGGGATTATTGGTGGGCTAGATTGCATGCTTTCTGCATTTACAACGAGTGTAGCTCAATCAATCACCTCCAGTGCGACAGTTATTCCAATGCCCTAGCAGTGTTCTATTTTATGGCAGGATACCCGGATCGACATCTTCCTTAAATACAAACTCAGTGCTCCGTATCTTACCTCTCCTAGTTTGTACAGGATCTTTTCCAAAGTTTTCGACTGTTAACCCGATTTTTTTTAGTGCTACCTCAGCACTAGTTGGGACTACGGAAAGGTGGTTTGGTTGTTTTCCTGAGAAGAACTTTTGATATTCCGATGAATAAAATTCTTCTTGCGTTTCTCTGAATTTGGGTGCTTCTCAATCCTCGCGACTTCAAACTTTCCAATTCGAGTTATTCCAAACATTCTTGGATTAATCGTTTCATAGGTCTTTTAACTGTTGAATTTTCTATTCAAATTGGACACACGATGTTGCAGGGAGTGCTAGGCTTGGACTCAAGGATGATTTACACTTAATTAGTTTAGCATCCAATCCTGATCTAATGATAATTAATGGAGTGAAAGAAGTTGTGAGTTTCAACTGTGTAACTCCAAAGGATTTACATTATTGTAGTTGGGATTTGAGGGGGTGCGTGTCATCATGCATGCACATAACATTTAATTTATAAAATCCATCCTTATTAATGGACCCTAGATGGAACTTCAAAGGGTGAGATAACTTGAACCATTACTTAATTGTTGAGTAACTTGCAGTTTGTTGGTAAGTAGTGTGTAAATCAAGAGGCAAACGTAGGGTGCATCGTAGATCATATTGCACAAGGGGACATATGGGATATCATAATCCGGAACGGCCTGATCATGGGGTGTATTCCTTTTATGCCATCACTGAGTGAGTTTTATGCTGTTTGTCCACAACTGACTATACTTAAGTTGTTTTTGCGTTTGTGAGCTTAAGTAATGATGTCGCAGTGCGAAGGAGTTATAGTGAGTTCCTTGTAGCGGGACACGGCGTGTGCCCTCGGTGCGAAAAATGGATGTTGTCGAGCTTGTATGTTAAGTTCAAAGGCAATAAACTCCGCGAAGCACAGACGACCTGAAACCACGCGTTTTGAAAGGGCTTTCGGAGATTTTGAGAGGATTTGGAAGCCAATCGATCTTTGCTTATTCACAATTAAGTGCAAGTTAGGCAGATTGAGCAACTTCTAAGGGATTATTGGTGGGCTAGATTGCATGCTTTCTGCATTTACAACGAGTGTAGCTCAATCAATCACATCCAGTGCGACAGTTATTCCAATGACCTAGCAGTGTTCTATTTTATGGCTAGGATACCCGGATCGACATCTTCATTAAATACAACTGCATGCTCCGTATCTTACTCTCCTAGTTTGTACAGGATTCTTTTCCAAAGTTTTCGACTGTTATACCCGATTTTTTTTAGTGTACCTCAGCACTAGTTGGGACTAGAAATAGGTGGTTTGGTTGTTTTCATGAGAAGAACTCTTTGATATTCCGATGAATAAAATTCTTTCTTTGGTTTTCTCTTGAATTTGGGTGCTTTCTCAATCCTCGCGATTCAAAATTTCAATTCGAGTTATTCCAAACATTCTTGGATTAATCGTTCATAGGTCTTTTAACTGTTGAATTTTCTATTCAAATTGGACCCTCGATGTTGCAAGGAGTGCTAGGCTTGGGCTCAAGGATGATTTACACTTAATTAGTTTAGCATCCAATCCTGATCTATTGATAATTAATGGAGTGAAAGAAGTTGTGAGTTTCAACTGTGTAACTCCAAATGATTTACATGATTGTAGTTGGGATTTGATGGGGTGCGTGTCATCATGCACGCACATAACATTTAATTTATAAAATCCATCCTTATTAATGGACCCTAGATGGAACTTCAAAGGGTGAGATAACTTGAACCATTAATAATTGTTGAGTAACTTGCAGTGTTGGAAGTAGTGTGTAAATCAAGAGGCAAACGTAGGGTGCATCGTAGGATCATATTGCCACAAGGGACATATGGGAGATCATAATCCGGAACGCATGCATCATGGGGTGTATTCCTTTTATGACCATCACTTGAGTGAGTTTTATGCTGTTTGTCCACAACGTGATATACTTAAGTTGTATTTTGCGTTTGGAGCTTAAGTTAATGATGTCGCACGTGCGAAGGAGTTATAGTGAGTTCATGTAGAGGGACACCGCGTGTGCACTCGGTTGGAACAAAGGATGGTTGTCGAGCTTCGTATGTAAGTCAAAGGCAATAAACTCCGCGAAGCACAGAAGAACCTAAACCACGCGTTTGAAAGGGCTTTCGGAGATTTTGAGAGGATTTGGAAGCCAATCGATCTTTGCTTATTCACAATTAAGTGCAAGTTAGGCAGATTGAGCAACTTCTAAGGGATTATTGGTGGGCTAGATTGCATGCTTTCTGCATTTACAACGAGTGTAGCTCAATCAATCACATCCAGTGCGACAGTTATTCCAATGACCTAGCAGTGTTCTATTTTATGGCTAGGATACCCGGATCGACATCTTCATTAAATACAACTGCATGCTCCGTATCTTACTCTCCTAGTTTGTACAGGATTCTTTTCCAAAGTTTTCGACTGTTATACCCGATTTTTTTTAGTGTACCTCAGCACTAGTTGGGACTAGAAATAGGTGGTTTGGTTGTTTTCATGAGAAGAACTCTTTGATATTCCGATGAATAAAATTCTTTCTTTGGTTTTCTCTTGAATTTGGGTGCTTTCTCAATCCTCGCGATTCAAAATTTCAATTCGAGTTATTCCAAACATTCTTGGATTAATCGTTCATAGGTCTTTTAACTGTTGAATTTTCTATTCAAATTGGACACTCGATGTTGCAAGGAGTGCTAGGCTTGGGCTCAAGGATGATTTACACTTAATTAGTTTAGCATCCAATCCTGATCTATTGATAATTAATGGAGTGAAAGAAGTTGTGAGTTTCAACTGTGTAACTCCAAATGATTTACATGATTGTAGTTGGGATTTGATGGGGTGCGTGTCATCATGCACGCACATAACATTTAATTTATAAAATCCATCCTTATTAATGGACCCTAGATGGAACTTCAAAGGGTGAGATAACTTGAACCATTAATAATTGTTGAGTAACTTGCAGTGTTGGAAGTAGTGTGTAAATCAAGAGGCAAACGTAGGGTGCATCGTAGGATCATATTGCCACAAGGGACATATGGGAGATCATAATCCGGAACGCATGCATCATGGGGTGTATTCCTTTTATGACCATCACTTGAGTGAGTTTTATGCTGTTTGTCCACAACCTGATATACTTAAGTTGTATTTTGTGTTTGGAGCTTAAGTTAATGATGTCGCACGTGCGAAGGAGTTATAGTGAGTTCATGTAGAGTGACACCGCGTGTGCACTCGGTTGGAACAAAGGATGGTTGTCGAGCTTCGTATGTAAGTCAAAGGCAATAAACTCCGCGAAGCACAGAAGAACCTAACCACGCGTTTGAAAGGGCTTTCGGAGATTTTGAGAGGATTTGGAAGCCAATCGATCTTTGCTTATTCACAATTAAGTGCAAGTTAGGCAGATTGAGCAACTTCTAAGGGATTATTGGTGGGCTAGATTGCATGCTTTCTGCATTTACAACGAGTGTAGCTCAATCAATCACATCCAGTGCGACAGTTATTCCAATGACCTAGCAGTGTTCTATTTTATGGCTAGGATACCCGGATCGACATCTTCATTAAATACAACTGCATGCTCCGTATCTTACTCTCCTAGTTTGTACAGGATTCTTTTCCAAAGTTTTCGACTGTTATACCCGATTTTTTTAGTGTACCTCAGCACTAGTTGGGACTAGAAATAGGTGGTTTGGTTGTTTTCATGAGAAGAACTCTTTGATATTCCGATGAATAAAATTCTTTCTTTGGTTTTCTCTTGAATTTGGGTGCTTTCTCAATCCTCGCGATTCAAAATTTCAATTCGAGTTATTCCAAACATTCTTGGATTAATCGTTCATAGGTCTTTTAACTGTTGAATTTTCTATTCAAATTGGACACTCGATGTTGCAAGGAGTGCTAGGCTTGGGCTCAAGGATGATTTACACTTAATTAGTTTAGCATCCAATCCTGATCTATTGATAATTAATGGAGTGAAAGAAGTTGTGAGTTTCAACTGTGTAACTCCAAATGATTTACATGATTGTAGTTGGGATTTGATGGGGTGCGTGTCATCATGCATGCACATAACATTTAATTTATAAAATCCATCCTTATTAATGGACCCTAGATGGAACTTCAAAGGGTGAGATAACTTGAACCATTAATAATTGTTGAGTAACTTGCAGTGTTGGAAGTAGTGTGTAAATCAAGAGGCAAACGTAGGGTGCATCGTAGGATCATATTGCCACAAGGGACATATGGGAGATCATAATCCGGAACGCATGCATCATGGGGTGTATTCCTTTTATGACCATCACTTGAGTGAGTTTTATGCTCTTTGTCCACAACATGATATACTTAAGTTGTGTTTTGTGTTTGGAGCTTAAGTTAATGATGTCGCACGTGCGAAGGAGTTATAGTGAGTTCATGTAGAGTGACACCGCGTGTGCCCTCGGTTGGAACAGAGGACGGTTGTCGAGCTTCGTATGTAAGTCAAAGGCAATAAACTCCGCGAAGCACAGAAGAACCTAAACCACGCGTTTGAAAGGGCATTCGGAGATTTAGAGAGGATTTGGAAGCCAATCGATCTTTGCTTATTCACAATTAAGTGCAAGTTAGGCAGATTGAGCAACTTCTAAGGGATTATTGGTGGGCTAGATTGCATGCTTTCTGCATTTACAACGAGTGTAGCTCAATCAATCACATCCAGTGCGACAGTTATTCCAATGACCTAGCAGTGTTCTATTTTATGGTTAGGATACCTGGATCGACATCTTCATTAAATACAACTGCATGCTCCGTATATTACTCTCCTAGTTTGTATAGGATTCTTTTCCAAAGTTTTCAACTGTTATACCCGATTTTTTTTTAGTGTACCTCAGCACTAGTTGGGATTGGAAATAGGTGGTTTGGTTGTTTTCATTAGAAGAACTCTTTGATATTCCGATGAATAAAATTCTTTCTTTGGTTTTCTCTCGAATTTGGGTGCTTTCTCAATCGTTGTGATTCAAATTTCAATTCGAGTTATTCCAAACATTCTTGGATTAATCATTCATAGGTCTTTTAACTGTTGAATTTTCTATTCAAATTGGACACTCGATGTTGCAAGGAGTGTTAGGCCTGGGCTCAAGGATGATTTACACTTAATTAGTTTAGCATCCAATCCTGATCTATTGATAATTAATGGAGTGAAAGAAGTTGTGAGTTTCAACTGTGTAACTCCAAATGATTTACATGATTGTAGTTGGGATTTGATGGGGTGCGTGTCATCATGCATGCACATAACATTTAATTTATAAAATCCATCCTTATTAATGGACCCTAGATGGAACTTCAAAGGGTGAGATAACTTGAACCATTAATAATTGTTGAGTAACTTGCAGTGTTGGAAGTAGTGTGTAAATCAAGAGGCAAACGTAGGGTGCATCGTAGGATCATATTGCCACAAGGGACATATGGGAGATCATAATCCAGAACGCATGCATCATGGGGTGTATTCCTTTTATGACCATCACTTGAGTGAGTTTTATGCTCTTTGTCCACAACATGATATACTTAAGTTGTGTTTTGTGTTTGGAGCTTAAGTTAATGATGTCGCACGTGCGAAGGAGTTATAGTGAGTTCATGTAGAGTGACACCGCGTGTGCCCTCGGTTGGAACAGAGGACGGTTGTCGAGCTTCGTATGTAAGTCAAAGGCAATAAACTCCGCGAAGCACAGAAGAACCTAAACCACGCGTTTGAAAGGGCATTCGGAGATTTAGAGAGGATTTGGAAGCCAATCGATCTTTGCTTATTCACAATTAAGTGCAAGTTAGGCAGATTGAGCAACTTCTAAGGGATTATTGGTGGGCTAGATTGCATGCTTTCTGCATTTACAACGAGTGTAGCTCAATCAATCACATCCAGTGCGACAGTTATTCCAATGACCTAGTAGTGTTCTATTTTATGGTTAGGATACCCGGATCGACATCTTCATTAAATACAACTGCGTGCTCCGTATCTTACTCTCCTAGTTTGTACAGGATTCTTTTCCAAAGTTTTCGACTGTTATACCCGATTTTTTTTAGTGTACCTCAGCACTAGTTGGGACTAGAAATAGGTGGTTTGGTTGTTTTCACGACAAAAACTCTTTGATATTCCGATGAATAAAATTCTTTCTTTGGTTTTCTCTTGAATTTGGGTGCTTTCTCAATCCTCGCGATTCAAATTTCAATTCGAGTTATTCCAAACATTCTTGGATTAATCGTTCATAGGTCTTTTAACTGTTGAATTTTCTATTCAAATTGGACACTCGATGTCGCCAGGAGTGCTAGGCTTGGCTCAAGGATGATTTACACTTAATTAGTTTAGCATCCAATCCTGATCTATTGATAATTAATGGAGTGAAAGAAGTTGTGAGTTTCAACTGTGTAACTCCAAATGATTTACATGATTGTAGTTGGGATTTGATGGGGGGCGTGTCATCATGCACGCACATAACATTTAATTTATAAAATCCATCCTTATTAATGGACCCTAGATGGAACTTCAAAGGGTGAGATAACTTGAACCATTAATAATTGTTGAGTAACTTGCAGTGTTGGAAGTAGTGTGTAAATCAAGAGGCAAACGTAGGGTGCATCGTAGGATCATATTGCCACAAGGGACATATGGGAGATCATAATCCGGAACGCATGCATCATGGGGTGTATTCCTTTTATGACCATCACTTGAGTGAGTTTTATGCTGTTTGTCCACAACGTGAAATACTTAAGTTGTATTTTGTGTTTGGAGCTTAAGTTAATGATGTCGCACGTGCGAAGGAGTTATAGTGAGTTCATGTAGAGGGACACCGCGTGTGCACTCGGTTGGAACAAAGGATGGTTGTCGAGCTTCGTATGTAAGTCAAAGGCAATAAACTCCGCGAAGCACAGAAGAACCTAACCCACGCGTTTGAAAGGGCTTTCGGAGATTTTGAGAGGATTTGGAAGCCAATCGAGCTTTGCTTATTCACAATTAAGTGCAAGTTAGGCAGATTGAGCAACTTCTAAGGGATTATTGGTGGGCTAGATTGCATGCTTTCTGCATTTACAACGAGTGTAGCTCAATCAATCACATCCAGTGCGACAGTTATTCCAATGACCTAGCAGTGTTCTATTTTATGGTTAGGATACCCGGATCGACATCTTCATAAAACAACTGCATGCCCCGTATCGTTAATCGCCTAGTTTGTACAGGATTCTTTTCCAAAGTTTTCGACTGTTATACCCGATTTTTCTTAGTGTACCTCAGCACTAGTTGGAACTAGAAATAGGTGGTTTGGTTGTTTTCATGAGAAGAACTCTTTGATATTCCGATGAATAAAATTCTTTCTTTGGTTTTCTCTTGAATTTGGGTGCTTTCTCAATCCTCGCGATTCAAAATTTCAATTCGCGTTATTCCAAACATTCTTGGATTAATCGTTCATAGGTCTTTTAACTGTTGAATTTTCTATTCAAATTGGACACTCGATGTTGCAAGGAGTGCTAGGCTTGGGCTCAAGGATGATTTACACTTAATTAGTTTAGCATCCAATACTGATCTATTGATAATTAATGGAGTGAAAGAAGTTGTGAGTTTCAACTGTGTAACTCCAAATGATTTACATGATTGTAGTTGGGATTTGATGGGGTGCGTGTCATCATGCATGCGCATAACATTTAATTTGTAAAATCCATCCTTATTAATGGACCCTAGATGGAACTTCAAAGGGTGAGATAACTTGAACCATTAATAATTGTTGAGTAACTTGCAGTGTTGGAAGTAGTGTGTAAATCAAGAGGCAAACGTAGGGTGCATCGTAGGATCATATTGCCACAAGGGACATATGGGAGATCATAATCCAGAACGCATGCATCATGGGGTGTATTCCTTTTATGACCATCACTTGAGTGAGTTTTACGCTGTTTGTCCACAACATGATATACTTAAGTTGTCTTTTGTGTTTGGATCTTAAGTTTAATGATGTCGCACGTGCGAGGAAGTTATAGTGAGTTCATGTAGAGTGACACCAGCCGACCCGCGTGGGCACTGGGTGGAACAAAGGATGGTTGTCGAGCTTCGTATGTAAGTCAAAGGCAGTAAACTCCGCGAAGCACAGAAGAACCAAAACCACGCGTTTGAAAGGGCTTTCGGAGATTTTGAAAGGATTTGGAAGCCAATCGATCTTTGCTTATTCACAATTAAGTGCAAGTTAGGCAGATTGAGCAACTTCTAAGGGATTATTGGTGGGCTAGATTGCATGCTTTCTGCATTTACAACGAGTGTAGCTCAATCAATCACATCCAGTGCGACAGTTATTCCAATGACCTAGCAGTGTTCTATTTTATGGCTAGGATACCCGGATCGACATCTTCATTAAATACAAATGCATGCTCCGTATCTTACTCTCCTAGTTTGTACAGGATTCTTTTCCTAAGTTTTCGATGTTATACACGATTATTTTTTAGTGTATACCGTCCACTAGTTGGGACTAGAAATAGGTGGTTTTGGGTTGTTAGCATCAAAAGAACTCGTTGATTTCCGATGAATAAAATTCTTTCTTTGGTTTCCCTTGAATTTGGGTTGCTTTCATAATCCGTCGCGATGCAAATTCATTCGAGTAGGCAAACATGCGGGGGATTAATCATTCATAGGTCTTTTAACTGTTGAATTTTCTATTCAAATTGGACACTCGATGTTGCAAGGAGTGCTAGGCCTGGGCACAAGGATGATTTACACTTAATTAGTTTAGCATCCAATCCTGATCTAATGATAATTAATGGAGTGAAAGAAGTTGTGAGTTTCAACTGTGTAACTCCAAATGATTTACATGATTGTAGTTGGGATTTGATGGGGTGCGTGTCATCATGCATGCACATAACATTTAATTTATGAAATCCATCCTTATTAATGGACCCTAGATGGAACTTCAAAGGGTGAGATAACTTGAACCATTAATAATTGTTGAGTAACTTGCAGTGTTGGAAGTAGTGTGTAAATCAAGAGGCAAACGTAGGGTGCATCGTAGGATCATATTGCCACAAGGGACATATGGGAGATCATAATCCAGAACGCATGCATCATGGGGTGTATTCCTTTTATGACCATCACTTGAGTGAGTTTTATGCTCTTTGTCCACAACATGATATACTTAAGTTGTGTTTTGTGTTTGGAGCTTAAGTTAATGATGTCGCACGTGCGAAGGAGTTATAGTGAGTTCATGTAGAGTGACACCGCGTGTGCACTCGGTTGGAACACAGGATGGTTGTCGAGGTTCGTATGTAAGTCAAAGGCAATAAACTCCGCGAAGCACAGAAGAACCTAAACCACGCGTTTGAAAGGGCTTTCGGAGATTTTGAGAGGATTTGGAAGCCAATCGATCGTTGCTTATTCACAATTAAGTGCAAGTTAGGCAGATTGAGCAACTTCTAAGGGATTATTGGTGGGCTAGATTGCATGCTTTCTGCATTTACAACGAGTGTAGCTCAATCAATCACATCCAGTGCGACAGTTATTCCAATGACCTAGCAGTGTTCTATTTTATGGTTAGGATACCTGGATCGACATCTTCATTAAATACAACTGCGTGCTCCGTATATTACTCTCCTAGTTTGTCTAGGATTCTTTTCCAAAGTTTTCGACTGTTATACCCGATTTTTTTTAGTGTACCTCAGCACTAGTTGGGACTAGAAATAGGTGGTTTGGTTGTTTTCATTAGAAGAACTCTTTGATATTCCGATGAATAAAATTCTTTCTTTGGTTTTCTCTTGAATTTGGGTGCTTTCTCAATCCTCGCGATTCAAATTTCAATTCGAGTTATTCCAAACATTCTTGGATTAATCGTTCATAGGTCTTTTAACTGTTGAATTTTCTATTCAAATTGGACACTCGATGTTGCAAGGAGTGCTAGGCTTGGGCTCAAGGATGATTTCCACTTAATTAGTTTAGCATCCAATCCTATCTATTGATAATTAATGGAGTGAAAGAAGTTGTGAGTTTCAACTGTGTAACTCCAAATGATTTACATGGTTGTAGTTGGGATTTGATGGGGTGCGTGTCATCATGCATGCACATAACATTTAATTTATAAAATCCATCCTTATTAATGGACCCTAGATGGAACTTCAAGGGTGAGATAACTTGAACATTAATAAGTGTTGAGTACTTGCAGTGTTGAAGTAGTGTGTAAATCCGCGGCAAACGTAGGGTGCATCATAGGATCATATTGCCACAAGGGACATATGGGAGATCATAATCCAGAACGCATGCATCATGGGGTGTATTCCTTTTATGAGCATCACTTGAGTGAGTTTTATGCGGTTTGTCCACAACATGATATACTTAAGTTGTATTTTGTGTTTGGAGGTTAAGTTAACGATGTCGCACGTGCGAAGGAGTTATAGTGAGTTCATGTAGAGTGACACCGCGTGTGCACTCGGTTGGAACAGAGGATGGTTGTCGAGCTTCGTATGTAAGTCAAAGGCAATAAACTCCGCGAAGCACAGAAGAACCTAAACCACGCGTTTGAAAGGGCTTTCGGAGATTTTGAGTGGATTTGGAAGCCAATTGATCGTTGCTTATTCACAATTAAGTGCAAGTTAGGCAGATTGAGCAACTTCTAAGGGATTATTGGTGGGCTAGATTGCATGCTTTCTACATTTACAACGAGTGTAGCTCAATCAATCACATCCAGTGCGACAGTTATTCCAATGACCTAGCAGTGTTCTATTTTATGGTTAGGATACCCGGATCGACATCTTCATTAAATACAACTGCCTGCTCCGTATATTACTCTCCTAGTTTTTCTAGGATTCTTTTCCAAAGTTTTCGACTGTTATACCCAATTTTTTTTAGTGTACCTCAGCACTAGTTGGGACTAGAAATAGGTGGTCTGGTTGTTTTCATTAGAAGGACTCTTTGATATTCCGATGAATAAAATTCTTTGTTTGGTTTTCTCTTGAATTTGGGTGCTTTCTCAATCCTCGCGATTCAAATTTCAATTCGTTCATAGGTCTTTTGACTGTTGAATTTTCTATTCAAATTGGACACTCGATGTTGCAAGGAGTGCTAGGCTTGGGCTCAAGGATGATTTCCACTTAATTAGTTTAGCATCCAATCCTGATCTATTGATAATTAATGGAGTGAAAGAAGTTGCGAGTTTCAACTGTGTAACTCCAAATGATTTACATGGTTGTAGTTGGGATTTGACGGGGTGCGTGTCATCATGCATGCACATAACATTTAATTTATAAAATCCATCCTTATTAATGGACCCTAGATGGAACTTCAAAGGGTGAGATAACTTCAACCATTAATAATTGTTGAGTAACTTGCAGTGTTGGAAGTAGTGTGTAAATCAAGAGGCAAACGTAGGGTGCATCATAGGATCATATTGCCACAAGGGACATATGGGAGATCATAATTGTGAGCTCCAGAATGGCATGCCTCATGGGGTTTATTCCTTTTATGCCTCACTTGGTGATTTTATGCTGTTTGTCCCCAACGTGATATACTTAAGTTGTATTTTGCGTTTGGAGCTTAAGTTAATGATGTCGCACGTGCGAAGGAGTTATAGTGAGTTCATGTAGAGGGACACCGCGTGTGCACTCGGTTGGAACAAAGGATGGTTGTCGAGCTTCGTATGTAAGTCAAAGGCAATAAACTCCGCGAAGCACAGAAGAACCTAAACCACGCGTTTGAAAGGGGTTTCGGAGATTTTGAGATGATTTGGAAGCCAATCGATCTTTGCTTATTCACAATTAAGTGCAAGTTAGGCAGATTGAGCAACTTCTAAGGGATTATTGGTGGGCTAGATTGCATGCTTTCTGCATTTACAACGAGTGTAGCTCAATCAATCCCATCCAGTGCGACAGTTATTCCAATGACCTAGCAGTGTTCTATTTTATGGTTAGATACCTGGATCCGACAATCTTCTTAAATACAACTGCGTCTCCGTATATACTCGCCTAAGTTGTCTAGGATTCTTTTCCAACGTTTTTCGACTGTTATAAACCCGTTTTTTTGAGTGTACCTCAGCACTAGTTGGGACTAGAAATAGGTGGTTGGGTTGTTTTCATGAGAAGAACTCTTTGATATTCCGATGAATAAAATTCTTTCTTTGGTTTTCTCTTGAATTTGGGTGCTTTCTCAATCCTCGCGATTCAAAATTTCAATTCGAGTTATTCCAAACATTCTTGGATTAATCGTTCATAGGTCTTTTAACTGTTGAATTTTCTATTCAAATTGGACCCTCGATGTTGCAAGGAGTGCTAGGCTTGGGCTCAAGGATGATTTACACTTAATTAGTTTAGCATCCAATCCTGATCTATTGATAATTAATGGAGTGAAAGAAGTTGTGAGTTTCACCTGTGTAACTCCAAATGATTTACATGATTGTAGTTGGGATTTGATGGGGTGCGTGTCATCATGCATGCACTAACATTTAATTTATAAAATCCTCCTTTATTAATGGACCCTAATGGA